>BHFT01048429.1:0-30190 GCA_004320025.1 Laticauda laticaudata | reverse complement strand
GCTGACGCAATGCATCCTCCCCACATGCGCAGTGAACACTTTGCATCCACTAGGCATCCACTAGGCATCCGCTAGGCGTCCACTCTGCATCCGCTTCATCCACTCGGCATCTGCTCTGCATCAGTTCCTTCTGTTGTGCATCCGCTTCAGTGTGCTCCCTCGGAAGCCCCACGGATGTGCCATCGGCTTTCATCTGCTTCTATCCGCTCGGCTTCCATGGAGCGTCTGCTTTACATCCTGGCTACGTCCTCCCCCCGTCCATTCCTTTCTGTTGTTGTCCGCTCTGCTTATGCATATGCGGGGCACTTTTGAGAGCGGATAACAACGGATGGAACATTTTCTCGTCTGCTGTGTCCTTTTTACATATGTTTTTTATCCGTCGACCTATGTGACAGGCCCTTTAGAGATTGAATGGATACAGATTTACATGAGCAATAGTAGTACTTTAAATGTTCAGGTTTGAAACTATTAAAATCGATTGCCAGGACCTTGAATTAGGCCAAGAAATAGACTGTAAGCCTGTCCTCTAAGTGATAGATACCAGAATTTTAATTCCTTTGTTCTTAAAATCTGAAAGAAAATCTGTTCATGCTTGAGCTCAGGAATACTTTTGTTATGACAGTTTTATTGGTGATAGATTAGATCAGGGGTGTCAAACTCAAGGCTTATGGGACAGATCTAGCCCAGGGGGATCTTAGATCTGGCCTGCAGGGCCGTCCTGTAAACAGTAAAGGACTGGCCCATGGTCCCTTTTCCAATGAAAACAGAGCTTGGGAGGGCCATGCAGATCTCTCCAGAGCTCCGTTTTTGGCTGCCATGCTTCCTGCAGCCCTCTGCCAGTGAAAATGGAGCTCAGGAAAATACATGGCGCTCCTGAGTTCCACTTTTGCTGGTGGATCACTCAGATCACCACAGCGTCTCTGACATGAGTAACATCGATCTGGCCACACCCACCCTTGCCACACCCACCTGCCCTCCCAAGTTCAAACACAACCCTGATGTGGCCCTCAATGAAATTGAGTTTGACACCCTTGGATTAGATTATAGATCCTTAACCATATGCATTCAATTTGCACTATCACTTGCAAGTGGATAAACTATTTCTCTCATTCATATATTGTGATTTTTATAAACTCAGTCAAAGAGCTTCTAGTCTCATTTCACCTTCCACATACAGTTACAAGCAATTTATGACATTGTCAGAACAATTTAAACCAAGGAAATATGTCACTTGGCTGCAATAGTGGAAAATATATGTCGCTCACAGCTGAGGAATTGCATTTTTGATGTTTTCTGTGCTTGCTTTTTGTCTTATAAACTTTCTGTTACTAGAGATACTATGGCAGGTAATATCATCAGTTCCTGCCTTGATGAAGGCATTATTTGTCCTTTCCTGTTTATCTGGTACCAATTCCTGTTTTGCTGGGTATTGGTTTAACAGATAACAGATAAACAGAGTTGGAAGGGACCTTGTAGGTCATCTAGTTCAACCCCCCGCCCAAGTGGGAGATCTTCTGACCTTTACACCACTTTTGACAAATGGCATTCCAATCTCTTCTTGAGAGTCTCAAGTGATGCTGCTTCCACAACTTACGACGGCAAGCTTTTCCATTGATTGATTGTTCTCACTATCAGAAAGTTTCTCCTTATTTCCAGGTTAAAACTTTCTTTGTTCAGTTTCCATCCATTATTCCTTGTCTGGTCTACAGGTGCTTTAGGAAATAGCTTGACCCCTTCCTCTCTGTGGCAGCCCCTCAAATATTGGAAGACTGATGTCATGTCTCCCCTGGTCCTTCTCTTTACGAGACTAGTCAAGCCCAGTTCCTGCAACTGTTCTTTGTAAGTTTTAATCACCAGTCCCCTAATCATTCTGGTTGCTCTACTCTGTACTTTTTCTACAGTCTTAACATCATTTTTATAATGTGGTGAACAAAACTGGATGCAGTACTCTAGATTTGGTCTTACTTAGGCTTTATAGAGTGGTATCAGTACCTCCCTTGATCTTGATTGTATCCCTCTGTTAATACAACTTAGGATTGCATTANAGGATTGCATTAGCTCTTTTGGCGGCTGCTGCACACTGCTGGCTCATATTTAGCTGGTTGTCTGCTAAGACTCCAAGATCCCTCTCACAGTTACTGCTATTGAGCCTGGTTTCACCCAGTCTATATGTGTACTTTGGGTTTTTCTTGCCTAAGTGTAGGACTTTACTTTCCTCTGCATTGAATTTCATACTGTCAGATTTGGCCCAGTGTTCTAGTTTACTTGCATGTAAACAGGTATCTGAAAAATCACTGTCTAAAACTTGTATTATGTAAAATCATGCATGTACTTAAAACTGCCATTTTCAGAGAAAATTAATACATTGATATTTATTTTGTCTGAACACACACACACACACACCTCATATATATAGCTGAGAATTCTGGTAGTCCTAGTGCATTTTTCAGCAACAGACTGAACAAATAGTCACATGGCACAAAAGACTGTTTAAGGCCCAAACAGTAAAAAAAGGAGGAAGAACCGTGAACAATGCATGCAATAGCAGGACTTGGCAGCACTACGAGAAGAGAGGAAAAGGTAAATAGCTAGAAAGAAACAGGTCCTAAGTAAAAGGATACGCAAGGCCAAAGATGAAGAAATCCATGAGTTTGGCATTTTAGTAGAAAAGTAATTATTATGTACCTTCTTATGCTGCATTCTAAAACACTAATTCTGCCCTTAGCATCACAAAGTCTTGCTTTATTTTTGAAATTGATTGTTAAAATTGGTTTCCTAATGCCTTATAAAATGTTCCTCCTACAAAATCAACACTGCTAGTTTTGGAAAGTTTATTCCCCTATAAGCTTTGCCACTTTTAATTTAGTTTCTAAATCCACAATCTCAAGATATTTTCTCAGCAATATATACAGATGCTTCTTCCTAATGTAATTCATAGGACTTACTTTTAAGTAGGAAAAGTGGTCCAAAGACACTTCTCCATTACAATGATTAAGTTACTCCGAGGTCAACACAGATTTAGAGCAATTACCACAGATGGGCTTATATATGAGTAAGTAAAGAAAACAGACACTTTTAAAAGTAATTTAAAACACCATAAATATTCACAGATAAGGCCATTTGCAGATAAGTCAAACACAATTTGGGGGGGGGGGTATTTGGGCAGCTAAAATTCTTGGCTCATCAGCATGTATATTCAGTAAAGGTAGACCTTGCCTTATGACCACAATCGGGATTGGAAATTCTACATACAAGTGAGGCAAGATGATAGCAGAATCTGCAGAGCCAGCACAGCAGGATTTTGGGCTCCAGCTGCATCTTAAAATTTTGAGTTGTCATAGGCCACAGACTAGAACTCAAAGGGCTACAGACAGAATCTATGAGACTCCCATAGGGTGTGCTATAAAATTTCAGCTACAGAAGATCTTCATTACTGTTGTCAATCTTGTCTTTTTGAATCTGAACTAGAAACACTTAATCCTAGAAATAAGAATCTAATAAGTCAGATTTTAGAATATTTATTCGAAAGATGGTTAAGACCACAACACAAGAACTCCTGTGATGACCCAGGGTGGGATACAAAAACAACAAAGTCACAAAAAATGGTGAAGTCCCTTTAATTCCTTCAACTTGGCTTTAAAGGTCCAATTATCACTGACTAGAGAAAAAACTCCCCCACAAATAGTTGTGAAATGGAAGAACTTCCATTCAAACTCAAAATACATATAAATTATGAATAGAAAAACAACAAAACAAACCACACTGAAGAATTAATGAGACAAGGCAGGATAAGGGCTTGAAGACATCCACAGATATTGAAATACACACTGGGAAAGATGCCAGAACTCAGATAAGAATTGACAAACTAGAAATATTTTCACGCTTTGCTTCCAGAACTGGTCAATGCGCAGTTTGTCCTATTAAATAGTTCTGACAGCTGCAGCCCATGAAGGGGATCAAGGCCCTTTCCTCCCCCATAGACCACGCCATTCACATTTCTCCCTTATCCATTCCTCTGTGCGTGCCCTGGGATGAAGAGGGGATGGGCCTGGGTCTTCCTCTGAATGCCCAGCCAGCCTTCCCCAGTTTCCCCCACAACCTTCAGAGCCACATTCCCACTCCCTGTCAGCTGTTCCTCCTCTTCCTCGGAGTCAGATTCTAGCAGGGGCATGACAATTCCACTATGAAGTATACTTTCAAATAAGAAATCCATATATACTCTAAAGCGGCTAAACCGGTTTTGGTGTAGTACAAAGAAGGCTGATAAGTATCTATGTAAACTGTTTCAACAACTGTTAATTTTTTTGTCAGTGTAAGAATTAATCTCAGGCATTGGGCAGGTGACAAGGTATGAATGTTGATATCACAACCTTATTAGGATGAGCAACAAATTGGTACAACCATACACAGGCGGGCTTCAAAAATATCAGCAGTTATCTGCCTGTTTGTAGGATGGGCGTGGCCTTGCCTGCACCATGGCAGGGGGGCATTTTTGCCCTCCTTAGGCTCCTGAGTATTTCCTCAAGCCTCTGAGAGGGCGAAAATTGCCGCCCCCAGATGCCTTGCAGAACTTCTGGGAGGCCCATTTTTCACCCTCCTTGAGCCTCCACGCCACTCCTGCATTTACCTGGCATCCAAACAGGCCACGTGGGGACTCCTGGGAAGGATGGGACAGGGTGCTCAGGGCCAGGCAGGGTTGGGATTTGCCGGTTCATCCAACCAGTCATAAAACTAGCTACAGGTTCAAACAAGTAGCAGCCCACCCCTGCAACCATGGTACATTTGGATGGAGAGGGCAGAAAAACAAATAGTAGCCAATGTAAGAGTTGGGGTGTTGTTAGTCAACCAGACCTTAAAGGACAGATAGCAAATGTGTCAGGACTCAACAATCCTACAGGTTTATCCCCTGGAGTGAAGCCCGACATATTATCTTGGTTTGGGAAGGAACATCCGATCCTGCCGTTTCCAATGTATTGACTTGGTCAGGGAAGGTTTTCCACTCCTGCAGATCTTCGGGAAAGGTTTTCCACTCCTGCAGATCCCATATCCTAGCTTGACTCATCTATCCCATATCGCCATGGACATGTGACAAGGATGGGGGTGGGAGGAGGTTTATCGCTCCGACTCATCTCATTTCCCAAAACGAAACACGAAGGCTCATTGGGGTGGAATTGGGGGAATTAAATTGCAGCTCGAGATTTAAACCACATACTGCTTGGTTAATTAGTTGCGTTTAGAATTGTGGGGTGGAGGTGTGTAGGACTAATGGGGAGGGTGGATGTTAGTTAACTGCACAGGGTAGGGCTACATGATAAATTGTGCTGAGATGTGAATGATCTCAGCACTGACTTTATCCGGTATAACCGTTGTTGCTGTGTTTGAAAGAGAATGAGCAAAAATAAACATACCTATTCACAAAAAACCTGTGAGTAACAGTTTATTGCTAGAATTCCTACGAAATCAAACGAAGGCTAGCAACATGAATAAGATAAACACCACTGGAATAGGCATTGGCAGTGGACTGGATTATCCCTCATTCTGCAGCTCAAATTTGCTTCACTAAAACTCATTAACTGCATGCTATTATTGTTAGATAATGTTTTTAATGATCATGTATCTGGCAAGTTTAATTGCTGTGCATAATACTTAGCACTTCTGTTGAATAATTAAATAAATAATCCTCTGAAGTTTCACAGTAAAGTACCATTGTATCAAAAGTCATTTTATCATTGAGGGTTATCACAGACTTATTTTTTATTTTATTTATTAAAAAAGAGAGATCTAAAAAGATGATGTCATGGTTAAGGCATCAGGCTAGAAACCAGATATCCTAAGTTTTAATCCTGTTTTAGGCAGAAAGCCATCTGGATAACCTAAGGCCAGTCACTTTCTCTCAACCCGAAGAAGAAAGCAATAGCAAATCACTTATGAAAAACCTTGCCATGAGAACTGCAGGGTCTTGTCCAGACAGTTTCCAAGAATTAGATATGACTAAAAAAGAGGGTGGACTAAAAAAGCAGTTCAGATAAAAAGAAGCAAGAGAGACACCTGCGTTGCTCACTCAATATTTGAAAATGATATTGCTAACAATTCTTGAGAGTACTTCATATATTCATACAGGTCATTTATTAGGACATTTTAAAGAAAATGTCAGTTTCTCTGCCAAGATATTATCAAAAAACAAAAAAGCATAAGCAATACAATTATTCCTTTAAAGCCTTATATATGTATTCTGACAGTGAAGTTAATCAAAACTTTTTTTCATTTTATATCTTAAGTCAATTTTAAATGCAGTTTATTGCTTGACATGTATTCAGCAGCAAGTAGAAACTTTCCAGTTTGAAGTGCTGGGGCAGAAGAAGGTCACTTTTTAAAGCAAATTCTCTCTTGGGAGGAAAACCTGGAAGGATGCTGTTTGAGCAGCAATTTATACTCAGTACAGTAAGTCATTAGAGAACAGTCAACACTGCAAGCCTTTGCCACTAGTCTGTTGTGATCCTTTATCTACAGCTGTGAGTAGTTATCATGCAGGAAAATAAATTTTTAAAGCCTAAAGGATCAAAGGACATGGTCAGAAAAAAATACTTTCCCAAATATTAGAAGGAGAATGCAACTTTTTAATTTCTTCGGAAAAACCACTCCTACAAACACAAGGTTAAAAAAAAAACATTAAGTAGATGCTATTACATGCCCCTTGGCATGAAAGGACTAAAACTGTTGTAATGAAAAATGTACAAAACAGTTTGTATCTGAGAAAATACAGGGTTCTTCAATCAAGAACATGTATGGTACTGTCACAGGTTTGTTCTAAATGAATAATGGCTTGTTGTCATCTACATAATCCACTAAATTAATTCACTGAAATTCTTTCACAATTATTATTTTACCTAATAACCTACTCTGAATGGATATAACCTAGTCTGAATAGGTTAGTCTCAGCATTAAACTAGTGCTAAACTGAAATTTCCTAAGTATGCAAAATCAAAACTTCTAAAAACTTGCCGCAAACTTAACACATTTCCAGGCACACTTTGGTACTGGTGTTACAATGCCAATGAATACGTCCTAAAATGAATCATTATTGCTAGTGCTGTCCTTATTCAGAAACTTTCAGCGGCTTCCCTGCATATGTGAGACTTCATTTCCTTCAACAGAGAGATAAGATATATAGGAATAAATACAAGTTATGAATTTATAACTCAGAACAAACGAACAAACAAACATGAAAAAAGTCAACAAAGGATAAGAAATAATTATTTAGCTAAATAGTCACTGAAAAACAGCAGACAACAGAATTGAGTATGGCTCAAAGGCATCTTTATGAGTAAAATTATTTAGAAATTTTATGAGTATGGTTAAAATTTAACCACAGATTTCTTCATACACAGTCTACCAATGAATACTATAGACTTCAGAAAAGGTCACAATGGTGAAATCTATTCTAGTCAGACACATACACTGCTCAAAAAAATAAAGGGAACACAAAAATAAGACATCCTAGATCTGAATGAATGAAATATTCATTCTGAGAAGTGGTCTGTGGTCACCACCTGCAGAATCACTCCTTTATTGAGGATATCTTGCTAACTGCCTATTACTTTCCACCTGTTGTCTATTCCATTTGCACAACAGCATGTGAAATTGATTGTTAATCAGTGTTGCTACCTAAGTGGACAGTTTGATTTCACAAAAGTGTGATTGACTTGAAGTTACATTGTGTTAAGTGTTCCCTTTATTTTTTTTTTTTGAGCAGTGTACTTTGTTTCATATCTATGTTGTATCATCAATCTGAAAACTGACATAGGACTTTTTTAAAAACAAGTTCTATGGGTCCACATACACAAAGAGAGCTCTTATGGTTGAGGTGCTGGACAAGGAGCAGGAATACAGTGGTACCTTGATATTAAACTGCTTTGAAACTCATCAAGTTTGGTACTCACAGAATGGAGCATTTTGACATTGAAATTTTGTCCTGGTAATCATGGTCTGTTTGGTATTCAACGTACAAGCTAGAACTTGTCGGTTTTGACTACCTTGTGAATCACTGTATTATTACTGATGGGAAAAATTTGTTTGGTATTCATCATTTTTTGTACTCATCGCATCTCCCAAAACCAATTAACGATTAGTATCAAGGTACCACTGTATACTCTTCCCTTGGATGACCTTGGACGAGTCAATCCCTCTCAGTCCAAATCACTGTCTGTCTCTATAAGAAGTTAGTCATCTTCTGAAATGGCAGATCTCATTCTGTGATTTGAACAATTATGTAAGTATTATACACACACACACGCACACAAACCCACACAGATACTTTAAAAAAAAAAAAGGCTAAAATCATGCAAGATCATCAAATATCACAAAGATGCAAACATGCACAGGATTTTGATGTTTTCACTAGAAATCTCACAACTTTCTACATAAATGCCATGTCTATTAGGACACTCATCAACACCACATTTCTGTCCTCTAAAGCAACTAAACAGAAATAGGGGCAAAAATGCAGAATAAATACTACTCTGTCCTTCTAAGACAAATTATGTGGTTGCACAATTGAAACATCATCCCCATAGAACAAAAGACACACCTATACACTTTCCTAGACATAAATTTCTTTTTTATATTGGCACTAAATTGAGAATCCCATTAAGCAATCTTTAATTGTTGACATCCTTAATCTTACACTGACATCAGGTGCTGAATATATCCAGGCTAAGCCAAATTGGGGTTTTAGGAAACTGATAATTCTCTTTGTGTTACACATTCTTAGAATCTGACTGTTCCAGCTGAACAGTAAAGCAAGCAACTTTTCTTTCTAAAATTATCTCCTCCATCTTCCCTCAATAGTACTTGCTTGATAATAACCCACAATCTATTTTTCAAATGAGGCTATCTTTAACAAGAACTTAATCTTTCCCAGAGGAGGATTCAAAATATCCCACTAACCTATGGACAGCAGCGATTCTGAGGTTTTATGCATTATGCCATATATTTTGGCACAATTTTGAGGTTTTATGCATTATGCCATAGAGAAAAGCTACCTAGAGAAACTCAAGCAAGGGTTGGTTGACTTTCTTAACATTCCACATTTCACTGCATCTAACTAATGTAAATAGCCAACAGTGGTACATATGTTCCATTCTGTAAATTCTTTACTAATGCTCATTTACAATAATCAAACTGGAAGCCTTTACTTTTACAATTCTCAAGCTAGTATTTTACAGATATGCTTGCCAAAAAGAACAAATTGGGATAAAGTGTACACACAAACACCCCTATATCAACAGCATATATACAGATAACACTTTAACACTTTCAGGCTTGACTTTCTATAGAGTTCTAAGCAGCTGCTTGCATATGTGTAACTTTTTGTCCAGAATGACAGCTGTATTTTTGCCTGTTTTGACATTGAGTCTGATTTGGGTGAATAACTCATATCCATTAAAGTGCTTTTACAACACTGAATGACTGCCAGAATACTTCCTGATCAATTTTAAAAGCCAGCTAGCTGTCATCATCTAATCGCAACAGCAGAGAACAAATCTCTGGGGAATAAAACAGGATTTTAAAGCATTTTTAAAAGCATGGTATTAATTTTGAAACCTACAGGTTATTTAAATAAGAATCCAAAGCTGCATATTGATGTAAAAAGGCAATGCTTTTAGCATCTTGAAAAATCAAAATACTTTTTAGTATGCAACCATTCTAAACTATTTTTACTATTTAACATTTTAAAAGCAAATTTCAACTCATGCAATCTCCGGAGAATATTACTATATTACCCATTAAACTCAGTTCGGTAAAACTTTTGTTTGAAAGGATCCCTATACTCACAAACAGGAATGCAACAGAAACATATAGAGTACTGTCAATATGCAATCTTTGTATCTTACTACTGTAAAGCTGAAAAAACATTTCATTCTATCATGTTTAGATCCCCATTCCTTGAAAATACAGATCAATGAAATAAATAGGAGGCAGAATTCACAAGCACAATTGTTTCAACGAATAATTATCAGGGAAATATAGGCTATATTTTTAGCAACACACAAGTATCACGTTATTTGACCTCTACATATTGTTTTGAGATATGGCTGATTTCAACTAGCACATATAAGTGTAGCTTCATCTTCTGAATAAAGTAGAAGAGAGTGTACACTCACACTGAATACAGTAGACCCTCTGGTCATGAACTCTTCTGACCATGACCAAATCAGGTTTTAACCTAAAAATTCACAATTTTTCCCCCGTGGTCGATTTCCCCTTCCATGCCAATTTTTTTGTAAGCACCAAATTTCCAAAATTAGGTTCAGGTCAGGACCAAATCGGGTTGTGACCAAAGTTATGGAACAAATTATGGTCGCAACCAGAAGTGCTACTGTATTTCTTTGTTCCAAGTTTGCTTATTCCATCATAAGCTAAAAAAATTTTTCCTTAAATATTACAATAAAAGTTATCCATCTTTTGAGGGATTTTCCGATTAATAATTTGTCTATTTTAAAGTTATCATTTGCAGACATCTTTTAATGAATGAATTTAATAGTGTGTTTATTTTATCTGGATAATCAACAAATCAATTCTTCAAATTCTACAAATCAATTCTGTAAGCATTTTAAAAACATTTTAAATTTCTTTGATAGACTTTTGCACAAAGCTAATCATCTAAAATGAAAACTAGCCTAAACTGAACAGGACCATTTTCGGGAGTAAAACATTTTGATTGAAAGCTTTATGATGATATTATTTTACCCTACTTGTTGTGGTCTGCCAATGGCCTGCGAAGCAGGCAGCATAGTTGGATGGTGGGAAGGAACATGGGGCAGTTCTGGAGTCTGGGGAGGGCTCAGACGAGGGATCTGCATCTGACACAGAGATGGGGCCAGGGCCATCTGAGAGTTATGTGTGGACTCTGGACCTCCAGAATCCAACACCAGTGAGGCAGAGGAACAGGGGGAGCTGGTTCCCAGTGCGCACTTGCACAGAGCTGCCAGAAGGTAAGAACAGTTAAGACAAAAGAGATGACACAGGAGTAAGGTTTGGAGATAATTGACTCCTCCCATAAGACATAAAGGAGCAGCAAAGAGACATGAGCCTTTGCAGGAAGCAACTTTGTTCATTCTGATCAATTTAAACTTTGAAGCTCCGTGTTGATTTCGTGCTCCATTTGGCCTTGTACAGCTAAATTGGCAATTTAGTCATTGGCAGCATTTCAATGGAGATAAGGTGGGTGCTTATCAGCCTTATCCCAAAAGACTGTGGCAGACTTCTGTTGGACTATTTATAAACTGTTTGACACTCATTACGGGCTGTGAATGCATAAAATTCACAACCATTGAAATAAACAACAGATTTTGGGGAACAGTGTGATTGTTACTGTCTCAGGAAGCCTTGGTCAGAATACTTCTACCTGTTGGTTATAAAATAAGTTGGTATTATAATTTCCAGACTTCTCAGGGTAATGGTAAAACAGTTCTCTAGCAATAGAGTCAACAAATTTTGAAGTTACATATATGAAACAGAACAGGTTAAAGACAGTGGCATTATAGTACTGAATACCGGAGAAATTACAGGCTTTGCAAGTATTTATACAATTTCAGAAACAGGAAAAGAGCCCCACCTGGGTAGGATGAAAAACTAAGATCCTTTTCATATCATAGAAGATTAATTTCCAAATGTAATCTAGCACTTAGAGTGGGAAAATGGAATTATTAAACTCCATCCTCCAAGCTCCTATTCTAGTTACATACCCAAAAGTAGCCGTCAATATTCTCCACTGCACGCTCACTTAAGACCTTGTTAACATAAGTAAAAAATTCAGTAAAGAAGCTTTGTTGACTATCTTCTTAGCTGGAGCCACTTAGGGAAATGCCTCTTGATGCATTAACTGCTAAAAAACTTAATTAGGAATGGAGGCAGGGAGAAAAAAAATACACTTTCTGTATTTTGAAATAAAATTCTGTAAAGCTCCATTTTGTCTCAAAGTTCTTACTCACCGGAAAGGAACTTGAACAATCATTATCATAATAATAATGCACCAACCATTATTATTTGTCTCTCATGATCATCTTTCTTTTCTCAAGCAACTATTCTAAATTGGTAGTGCAAGCAAAGACCTTTCTAATGTCCTTCCATACCTCAAACAAAACAAAAAAGTCTAAGAATGTAAAAAATATGACAGCCCTTCATCCTTCAAGGTGAAACAATTTATACTTTTACAGCTTCATTAACTTTGTACAAATATGTCTTACTGTTTTTAAGGGGCAAGTTCCCATGATAGGTCTTAGATTTGATCTCCAGTGTCAAACCTGAAATTATCTTTATTTGAATATAAGCTATGTTTGTCAACTTCTCCGAAGACAGGAGTGTCAAACTCAAGAGCCATAGGCCACATCTGCCCTGCAGAGTGCTAAGATCTGGCCCATGGAGCCATCCTGGAAACAGTGAAGGACTGGTCCACAGTGCCTCTGCAAGTGAAAACGGAGCTCCATTTTCACTGGCAGGGGGTACAGGAGGCTGTCTCAGCCAAAAATGGAGCTGGAGACAATGGATCTCCCAGCCCCACCTGGGCCACCACAGGTGCCTCTGACATGAGTGACATTGAGCTGGCTATGCCCCCCACCCCCCTGAGGTTAAACACAACCATGATCGGCCCTCAATGAAATCGAGTTTGACACCTATCCTAAGGCAAGTGTTGCAAAAATCTACGATACCTCAGTAATGTAGCTGGCCATGATGAAAGACACCATCTGTCTAGCTATTATTAGCCATTTTGGGTTTGTGTGCATTCTTTTGCCCTCTACCACTGTTCAATTGCCATTTTGACTTGGTTAGTGAGAGACATGAGACCTCTGTACTGTGTATCTTTTTGTTGCTTTTGGAATGATATCAATGTTGTGATGCTTCTTTCTCCTCCCACCTCCAAATACTGATTGGTTAGGAGAGAGGATGGAAGAAGGAAGGACGTCTGTTAATCTGCTTGCAAACTCATGACTAACAGATGAAGGATTGTTACGCAATATTCAGAATATAAATTTAAAAACAATTGGGAATATATCAACCTCCTTTCTTCTTGTTGGTCACTACAAGAAGTATGTATTCATTTTGGCTGAAGCTAAGAGGGAAACCAGATGCCTGGACTGCATCATGTGGACAAATCAGCTTGTTTTGTTTTTTGCTTTGTCATGAGAATATCATTTTTAAGACAATTACAGTGCTGTAGACCTATAAAAATAGACAATCAACTTGGATGGCATTTAATTGGCACATCTGAGGGGAGAAAAATAAAACAGGAAAAAACTGTATTAGTCCCCAGTAGGTTCAATTTTAGCTAATAATGTTTTTTTGATGGTTGATTGGTTTTTTGCTTTGCTTTTCTGCTTAACTATCTTCCTGTGAGTTTTTTTAAAAAAAACATAGAATACTGGCCAACCATTTGTCTGAAATGGTATAGTGTTTCCTGCTTAAGTGGGGGTTGGACTAGAACAGGGTCGCCAACCTTTTGGATCTCAGGGACCACCAAACTCATAATTTTAAATCCCAGGAACCACTACCCGGTTCTGTGGGTGTGGCCTAATTTGTGGGTGTGGCTTGGTGATCATGTGACTGCCTGGGCATGACTTGTATGTAAATATTATAAATATTTTTATAAATATTGGATTTTTTATAAAAAAGAGCAACTTTTACCCAAAATCAAAGCAGGCAAGCAGATTGAGTTGCTCACAGAATCATTCAGTGATTTATCTATCTGTCATCGGCTAGCTCAGTCTCTCAAATTTGCTTGCCGTGAGTCTGCACTGAATACTAGAACCTTCAGTCCTAAGGGAGGTTCGGCTTTGCTTAAAAGCAGAGCCGAAGATCTAAAGACTAGCTAGAACAAGAAATCCAACCATTTCCTGCTTCCTAGCTATTCTAAATCTGGCACAGCAGAACAGATGATGGTCGGAAAAAGAAAAAATAGCAATTTAGCAGGCAAGTTTGCTGGGTAAGGAGTGAGTGGGCGGGGATGGTTCCCGTGGACCATGTGGGCTGCACAGCCTTGGGTTTCTGTGCAGCCTGAATTGCTTTGTGGGGGTGCTCTGGGGGTGAGATTTCTCTGCGGCCCACCAAAATTTTCTCACAGCCCACTGGTTTGCGACCGCTGGACTAGAAGACCTCCAAGATCCCTTCCAGGTCTGTTATGTTGTTCTATTATTCTGAATAGCATATGGTCACAGCAAGTTGAAACAGGAGGAAACTGCTAATTTTTATTCTAGTTCTATGCTAACTAATATATGGGGTGGGAGAGACTGTTTCTTTCCTCCTTGTTTTATGACAATATACAATTGATTAGATATTGAAGCAAGTATTCCAGAATAGAATAACATCCTGTTATTTGCAATGGAGATCAACTGGATTTTTTTTTCTATCAGCTTCTACCAGAAGAAAAAGGGAAAACAGGGTATCCGAAGAGAAAGGGAAAACAGGGTATTCAAGTCAATCCATATTGACTTGAAACGATCTCACAGAAAATCTGAAGGACAGTCCAGCATCACTCTCTAATCTTGTGGAATGCAAGGAAAATTATACGAAGAATTTTTTTTGCCAACTCAGGGATGGGAGAAAGGCATGTTAACACTAACATGAAGAAATGCTTTAGGATGATACACCTCTCCAAACACCTATTAGCTAAAAGTTCATTTCAACCAATGGTTCAGACAATCTCCACAATCCATTGCATGGAATCTATCAAGAAAAGAAGGAGATAAACCCAAATCACCCAACTTGAGGCAGCCAATCTCAATTACCTATTTAACTTTCATATTCAGTCAGTGGAGATATAAAAATATAGGATCGAACAAAAGAGAAAGAATACACTGAATGATTGTGGAACAACTATGTATCATCCAGGGAAAAGAGGATATGAAAGAAAGAAGATAATGTGAAGTTGATTTTGGCTTAATAAGGACCTATTACTAATTGGACACACTATGACAGTATTGTCGTACCTTTTTGGTACTGAGTGCCAAAGGTGCCTGGGGGGAGCACCAGAAACTGGAAGAGCAGCTTCCCTGCACGCTCGTGCGTGAGTGCCGGAAACTGGAAGAGCTGCTCCCTGGTGTGCATGTGCATGCTGGAAAGCTGAGCTTTGGGTTTTTGGCATGCATGCATGCATGCATGAAGACCAGCTTGCTGCATGTGCGTGCTGGAAACCAGAAGAGCAATGGGCGAAGGCTGGTGTGCCTGAAGCGATGGCTCTGAGTGACACATCTGGCACATGTGCCATAGGTTCAACATCTATGAAATATGTATAACAGTTAATTTTTTTTTATATTTTCCAAAAATGAAAGGTGCTTTTTGATAGTGTCCAATGTTTTAAAAATTACAGTATAATTTGGCAGCAAAGGACTAAAGGCTGGTTCTAGTTTTTAGCCAATTTTCAGTTTCAGGGTAAAGAAGATGGGTAAAGTAAGCCTCTGACAGAAACATAAATCTCTTCTATAAAATAAAAAACATCCCTATCCCTTTTATTAAAACAAAAACATTAAAATGTATTCGCAAACCTTCCAATGATGATTTTTTGTTGATACTTAGCTGATTTCTAATGTGCATTTCAGATTCAAAAAGTTGTTTTTCTGTGCCCTAGCCTCACTTTATTCCAATGTGTCAAATTTGAATTAACCTTATGCGTAAAGAAATTATGTTTATGCATAGTACACACAAAAATAAACACAAATCAACTAATCTCTCGAATTTATATACACTAGCCAGACTCCTGATGTATTCAAGGAGTGGCAGGAGAATAATGTAAATTGTAATTTCAACATGTTCCATTTTCTAGATTGTAACAGAAACTTTTCTTTCTTGTAAATGTCTTACATTGGTTCTGATTTGACTAAGGGAAAAAACCTGATTGCTTTGCCAGGAACAACATCCAAATTTTAATTCTACCTAGCTTTTGATCTGTAGCACTTTGTTCTGAGATACTGTTTATATCCACATGAGCAGAGTTAGCTGTATTAAAATCTCTTTTGTGTCATTTTCAAATTCACTTTCCCCAAACAACTAATAATCTACAAATAGTCCAATGCTTACAAAAAGAATGCCGTTTGGTCTGTCTGTTCTACTCATAGTAAATATTGATTTAAGTGTTCCAAAGCTACAAGAGCAATAGTATTTAGATTCATATATCTCTCCACAGTGCTTTACAGCGCTCTCTGGGCAATTTACAATGTAAATGTGCAATTTGCATATTGCCCCCAACAATCTCTGTCCTCATTTTACTGACCTCAGAAGGATAGAAGGCTGAATGCACCTTGAGCCCATCAGGATTGAACTTTAGACTGTGGGCAGAATTTGCTGTGCCACCTGAGCTCCTACAAAAAGGCCTACATCAATTACAAAGTAAATCAGAGTCCTGATATAATTTACTTAATAATCCTTAAGATCCAAATAATGTAGTAATGGGTCATTTATTTATATGGGATGCAGTGGCTCAATGGCTAAGACGCTGAGCTTGTCGATCAGAAAGGTCAGCAGTTCGGTGGTTTGAATCCCTAGCACTGGAGTGAGCTCCCATTATTTGTCCCAGCTTCTGCCAACCTAGCAGTTTGAAGGCATGTAAAAATGCAAGTAGGAAAATAGGGACCATTTTGATGGCAAGGTAAAAGTATTCTGTGCACCTTCGGCTTTTAATCATGCCAGCCATATGACCACATATGCCAGATAGCAAAGAAAGCCAGATAGCACTGGCTTTGTAATGGAGATGAGCAATGCCCCTTAGAGCAGGAAACAACCAACATGTATGCATGAGGGGAACCTTTACCTTCATTCATTTAAACTTTAAAGCCTTTCTACATTTTTTAAATAAAAGTTTTATTTAAGTTTTACAAAACATACAAATACAAATAAAACATCTTTTTTTGAGAACAGCGTGGCCCTGGGTTATAATTTCTCCATATAGACATAAACTCAATACATATTTAGCTTATACATTCTAATCCATATCTTATATTTTCACAATTTTTTCCATAGCTTTTCCCTTTCTTTACTTCCTATAACCTTATTTTAAATTATCTCATTCCTTTCTTAATTCAATTACATATTCTTTTTTCTTAATTTTAAATCTTTCTTAATCAATGTATTAAAAAGTATTTTATACTTTCTTCTGTTCCTGTTACATTCATATTATCTTTTCTCATAAAACAAATTTTCCCTGTATTACTAGACTGGAGTATAAACACCTTTGTATCTTTTTTCAACCTTATTTAAAAATTTAAGTTAAATCTTTACAGTTTATAACATTCATTTTCTAACCTCTTATTTTTATAAAACACATACCTATTTTCAATCAAATTCTGCTTGGTACATTCCCTTAAAATACACACTAAATTCTTTAAAGAAAAAAGTATATATGTATATATATATGTGTATATTATGTATAACAATAGTAAATGGAATCTTTTACATTTCCATTTCTTTTAACAAACATTACCCATAATATCAGTTGTCTTTCACTTTAATCATCTATATTTCATATTTTATTTATTACTGTCTTTAAATAAAAAACCAAACAATAGTTATTAAAGTAGTCAATAAAGTTATTATTCTTATTCAAGTCATCTTATCAACTGATAAAAAGTGTCCATGTTTCTTTCAGGTTTTTTTAAACGTTTCTTTTTTAAATTCATTGAGAGCCTTATTCTCTTACAAATATTCCACTACACATCAATAGAAATTTTTTCTATCACTTTAATCATCTAACATATTATATAACAATGCTATCTCCCATGCACTTTAGCAGATCCTCTCCTTAAGTTAAATTTTAACCACTGTCTCTGTGTCTTTTAAATAGGTTTATACCTTTAATCTTGTGTTTTTCCTGTACCTCTATCTTGTTTCTTGTCTTTTGTAGTTTTCTTTTCCTTTCCCTCTCTTCTTCTCTCCCCTTTTTATTCCCTTTTCTATCTGATTCTCCCTTCTGTGATCCTCCCTTCTGCCTTCTTCCTGATATTATGAACTTATTTCAAATTACTCTTTTTTTTTTCCTTCAGTACTTAAGTTTTTAGCTCCCTTTCCCCCCCCCCTTTCCCTTTTTTACCCCACTTAAAATTGCTTGGTCATTGAAGATGGCTTCTTTGTTGTCTGCCCTTCTTGTTCTGCCAGCGTTTCTTGTTGTTTTTCATAGTTCAAGATCTCCATTTGTAAAAATTGAAATACGAAGCCAAAAGATCCTCTTCCATCTTATCCTTCTTCTTTTTGTTCTTTTTGTTAAAAAAATTTAAACAACCCCCAATTGATTTTATTTTATTTCATTAGGATCCTCCATCAAAGTTCCAGGAATCATCTAATAATCCACAACTGTTTCTTGCTTCTTTTCTCACTTTCTCTTTCCAGGGGCTTTGTTCTCTTGTAACAAAGTTTCAGTTACAATGTATCTTTTGCAAGCCTTGTTAAAATTCCACTTTCAATTTTTTTAAGTTCCAGGTGGTCTCCTCCATTTTTCAGATTCCACCCTCTTTTTTCCTTTTTCCCTCTGCTGCTTTCTTTTTTTTTAAAGAAAGTTTTTAAATTATCCAAGAATCTTTATCTCTTTGACACTTTATTTTCAGCTACAAAAAGCCTATTAATGTCAATGTGGATTAGTATCAATTTCTTATTCAAATCTCTTCTTAATGTTCCAAGTCAGTTAAAACTGTCGATGTTAAAGAAAAAAAAAAGCCATTTCCTTTCCCTTTCTCAGCTTAAAATCTTTTTTAGGAATAGTATTAGTCTTTAAAATTCAGGTTCCAGGTACCTTAAATAGGAATTCTCCATTCAACCCGATCAGTCAAACTTTCTCCTTTAAATTTCCTCCTGCACAATCTTGTCCCGTCGGGTTCTTTCAGGTGGCCATTTCTGACCACCACTGCAACCACCTTTGGGAAAAGGAGTAATGGCCAGCTGAGGAGGAAAGATGCAGCACTTCTCAACCAAGCTGATGGCTCTCCCTTTGTTCACCACCTCTACAGGGTGGCTTCAGCCCCAAATCTGGGCGGCTCGGGGCGCTCCAGCGGCGAGCACGGACCAAAACCACAGATGATCATGATTTCAGTCCGTCACCGAAGAAGCCCAAACCGGAGGTCCCAAGCCTTTGTACATTTTTAATGATGCATTTTCATTGAAATAGGATGCAAAAGAAAGCATGGAATAATCAGAACACTGAAGATCCAAATCAATTCCAATTCTAGAATGAACAGTAATATGTTCTCACTGGCCTATGTGAACTGGGCAGGCAATATCTGGAAAGCCGAGATGAAAGCAAAATGGTAAGGGAATTCTATGTCCCTTTGCTGCCACCTAATGGTCATCTAGATTTTTGCAGTCCCAAACTGAAAGTAATTTTAAGTTTTAAAAGCTTTAAAGCTTTTAATGATAGCACTATGAGGAAAGGGTTCTCTTTTATGTTATCTATTTATCCAAACAAAGAATTATTTGGCAACAATGATAAAGCAGCAAGACTAAGATGACTTTCCTTTAATTGCTCATTAAATCACTGATTGCCTGTGGAGGAAGACGTGCAGTTATGGTCAAACACCAAGTCCTATTATATAGTAACAGCTTGGGCTGTCCTTGGGCTGTGTGGGGTTGAATCACTGCAAAGCAAACAAACATTTTAATCCTGGAAAATACAAACGCTTAGGCTCCATAAAGCTCTTAAGTAACTTTTAATTTCACAGCCTTAGAGAAGCTAATATTGCAGAGCACAAAAGGTCAGAGATAAAGAGACCTACCAGGTGCTAGAATAAACATTTATGGTTTATAGAAGAGCAGTGCTTGGCACATCTGAAATTATTTACTCTAATGTACAAGCTGAGAGTGAAATTAATTTCATGCAGCTGTATTGAAAGGACCATAGGGACATTACTGGCATCAGTAATATTTCTACCTCTGCTATGTGTCTAAGGTAACTTACCAGCTAGTGCATTTATATTAATATAGTAATCTTTAGCATATTTCCACACAGCTCAAGAAAATAAACTGCCCTACAATTCACCATGGAATCAAAAGTCTTGAAAGAAGCAGATCAAATAATCATGTCCAACATTTCACAGTTGCACAACATTCTTCAGAGAGATTTGATTACAGAGATATTAATCAGATTAACTCAAGAAACAGATAGGGTCTTTTCTGGGGGACGTTCAATGGGTGGCAATCTAGGGTCATCTGGATATCATTACTGCATGCTTTTAGGAACACTAAAGGCCAATTCATTTTTTTTAAGATTTACTCTAAATGGTTTAATATTTTGTTCCAGATTTTAGTTGTGAAGTTTATTTTAAGGCTGTAGTTTGAACTACTGTTATATCTTTTACCTATTCATTGATTATTCCTGTGGCTTTGGTGATGTCAGTGGTGACTGGCACTCTGGCTGCCATACCAAAACTACTTGTACAACACTTAGAAAATATGGGCATTAACAAAATTTTCATCTGCCCATTGCAAAAGGCCACACTGCTTGGATCCCTACCGATAATATGCCAATACATTACAACATTCCAGAAACTTGGGAAGAGTTTTATGTGTATGATGGCCAAAACCAGATGAAGAACTGCAGCTATGCATTCACTTTGTTGTGAGTATAACAGTAATAATAATTTATTTTAATATGTACACCACCTGACTCAATGGGTCTAGAAGGCTCATATCAAATAATAATATTACAATAAAAATGGCAACAATATCTAAGATAAAGAGTCGCGGTGGCACAGTAGTTAGAATGCAGTCCTGCAGGCTACTTCTGCTGACTGCTGGCTGACTGCAATTTGGCAGATCGAATCTCACCAGGCTCAAGTTTGACTCAGGCTTCCATCCTTCCGAGGTCAGTAAAATGAGGACCCAGATTGTTGGGGACAATATACTGACTCTGTCAACCACTTAGAGAGGACTGTAAAAGCACTGTGAAGCAGTATATAAGTCTAAATGATATTGCTACTGCTATTTCTGCACTATTTTTCTGCTCAGAGGATCCTATATCAGTTTATAGTAGTGCACCAAGAACGTCTTAAATAAAATGAACACAACACAAACAGCAATACAAACAATTAAAAACAATGTTGTTTTTTAAAATAATAGAAAGGCTTTGAGTGGTCTAATTAATAAATTGTTATTATTCCATAAATATATTAGTGAAGAGTTAGTATAATAAAACACAATGGAACAATATATGAATCTAATGCTATTGCTATTGTAGCTTTTGAACACTTAAAAGATTCATAAATGGTCTGTTGTTCCAAGAAGTTTCTATACCTGGATACCACACTAAGAAAAAAACATTCAGAGCCATTCCAGTTGAATTTAATGCATTAGTTTAATAATGTAAAAGAAAAGCAATATTTTACACACCTATATCCTAGAATACTTAAAAAGACTTAATGGGAAATAGGTCAGTGATGCTCATCTGTCTTAGAGTCCAGGTAAAGTCATAGATAATATACCAAGAAGCCAGCTGAACACAGGCTCTCCTGATAACAAGCAAAAATGAGGAATATTCCAAATTATCAACTTGTTCTTTCAAGGAAAATGAAACTTCATCCGGTACAAGCCACCTTCTTAATTCCTAGGCCTAAGAATCATTTATCCACATAACTTCTTTTTTTATCTAGGTTTAGCTTCGGTTTCTGTCCCTTGTCCATTTCATCCCAGTCTCAGAGTTTCTCTTGTGTAGCTTTCCTCATTTAGGGATAGGAGAAATAGAGATGTCCTATATTAAAGACCCTGAACAGTAAATCTCTGGAGTGCCATTCCCAGTGACGTTATGTACAAATTGGACAGGAGAGAAGAAAAGGGAGAAAATTATAAAATTTCTAATTCCAGCACATCATGGAGAGAACACAAATATTCCATTCTGCTCTCTGCTGGTAGTCTGAGGTGATTACCCAACTCGCTGCCTACTGAACTGAACCATTCCAATAAGATTGCCTCATCGAAGGCTACTAATATTCAAAAGAAACAATATAGGTTTGTGTATAGATTATTACCTTTTCCCAATAAAATCAAAGCAGTTGTGACTATTTCTAGGCTACTATGACAAGAGTACCAATAATTGAGTGTTTCCTTTGAGAGTGCTTATATCTCTCCAGCACTTCAAGAAAAATATTGTTATAACACAATGGGCATGAGTTGGCTAAGAATTAAGCATTTTACCACTCTGCTTTACTGGTGCGTACAGAAGAGTTCATGGAACATCTTTGTTTAAAGAAACGTACACAAGAAGTTTGGATATGCAGTATGTGGCAAATAAATGTGTCTATTTTTAAGGATATTGACTTTTGTGTGCTCTCTCCCTGCATGTTTTACAATATCTATCTGCAAAAGCACATCTGCTGTTTTGCAATGGAGATAAAGATCATTGTTGTACATCTCATGAATGTTATTACCCACATGGTTTAACTGTGAATAACTTATATATCTAATTCCATCCTCCATTCCTGATCTAACAATAATCTACACAAAGCTGATGCCTCTGGTTTGTATTGAGAAAATACCAACTCTGCAATCATCAACAGCACTGTGACAATTGCCCTGATCCAATGTCAAGATATATTCATTTAGTACTAAATGAAAATATGAGACCCGCAGATTGATATTAAGCTAAAAAGGAAAGCTGAATTAAATTACAGAATACAACATTAATATGTATCTCAAGCATTAGCTACAACTATAACCATGGTTTTCCAACAAACATTCAAGTTGACGCTCATGAATGGAAAATATTCTCCTTCTCAATTCAGTTTGTTTACATTCTAGGAGATTGATTCACCCTATACAGTTAACATGGGATAAGTGAAAACCTCTTAAACACAGAGCATTTTTCATCAGTAAATTCATTCCTCTAAAAGGCAATGTCTTTCATCAGATACACATTTATGATGGTTTCATCACATAAATGAATGAAAGAAACAAGTGGGTCTGCCTCACTCTAGGATCAACAGATTGATCCACTACAATGACAAATATAATGCAGCGTTTAAATGCACTATGCTTTTATCACATTCAAAGTAATCAGTTAAGAGGTTTTCATATACATAGATGACAAGAATAAATTACTCATAACAACATTCCCTTCTTATTTATTATTTATGATGAACTAATGCTTAGGAAAGTTCAATTAAAAAGTTTAAGCTTCATCATATATTCATGCCTAAAAATGCATAGTTCAGCTTTAAAAACAGATTATAGATAATGTAAAATTACTTCAACTGAATTTTTAAGGAAAATTTCACAATAGTATTTTGCTTGAAAAATGTATTTATAAAATTTATTCTTTTAAAAAAATGACAGCATTCTGGAAGAATACATATTGATACATAGATACTAAATACCATTGAATTTGTTTCCCAAAGCAGATCACTAGTGTTTGTAGCAGAAAATATTTGATTCTTTACATAGCAAAAATGTTACATCTTGCCGCTATATGTTAGACTGCCTCCAAGATCACTCTGCATAATCTGCACCTTGGGCCCTAACTAGTAAGGTAGATCCCTGCCTCTGTGGATCCAGGACATAGTCCGTTATGCCACTATAATCAGGACTTCAGTGCTATCTTAGTCCATCCCTTTCCAGCCACTGAATTTCCCAGTGTCTGCTAATAGGTACCACTTATATGGGAAAGTAACAGTATTGTGTGTGCTTTTGGCATATAGCCATGCTGGCCACATGACCATGGAAAATGTTTTAAGACAACATTGGCTTCCTTGGCGAAGAAACAGAGATGAGCACGCTCTCTAGAACTGGACACGACTGGACAGGGAAACCTTTTTTGCTACCTTTCCTGGTACAGCTCATGCATGATATTGTTTTGCCATGGTGTTTTGTCTGCTTGTTCTTCATTTCTATTGCTGCCTCAGACAATGACTGAATGAACGAATGAATGATTGAATTTGGCTGCCTGACCATTGTTCCCATCTTACTATGGAAGTGATAATGACCAATTCCAGTCCAACATCAGAGTAACTAGTACACACTTGTCTACAGGGTTAATTATTTCTTTGAAGTTATTTAAGATGGAGTGGATGTACTGACACTAATATATGCATTTGTATATATGTATTTGATTTTTCACAGGAAATGCTCATTCTATTCTCAGTCATTAAAGGACTTGATAAAATCTAATAAAATGAAATTTTATTTGTAGAAGAGATTTGCTGGTAAGAAATGAAACAGTTTTGAAAAATCATGATTTCTGTCTGGGATTGACCCTGGTGCTAAGAACACTCTTTTTAAAAAAAATTAGACACATATAGGCCAATCTGAATTATAATGCAAATAATCCTAAATCTGATAAAAATGTTGTTTTAATATCAGCTTTTCTTTGTCCATAGATCATATTTCCCACAAGCTGTAGATTATCTCATCATATTTCCCACAAGCTATAGATTATCTCATGGAGACCACAAATAAGCAGAATCAACCATAATTCTTAACATTAAAATGTAGTTGGTTGTGACTGGACAGTCAAGTTGCAAGGAATCATTTCAGAAACCATTTTTTTTTTAAATCAACATTAAATCTGGAATGAGCTTTACATTTGGATGTTGGCAGACTAAATATTATGTTATGTATAGAAATTAGTAGACTAAATATTCAAATTGCTGTGATTGGTTTACCCCCAGCACATTTAAAATAAGGGCTATCAGTTTGTAAGTTCAGCAGTTGTCAATGCCATGGAATAGAAAGATGGTTAGCTACTTCTGATGGTCCCAATTCACACTGGGAAAGATACTAAGTATCAAGTTTGAGGAATGTAAAATTTATATGGTAATGCTATTTCCCCATTAGAGCCAGTTTGATCAAGCGGTTAAAGCAACAGAAAACCAAATATGAGTCCCAACTTAGACATGAAAGTTGGCCGATTGACTTTGGACCAGTCAATCTCTCTCAGCCCATGACATCAGACTCTGGCAACAAACTGATCAATCAATTCCTGTTGCTAAGCAATCAATGGTTCAATGTTCAGTTGATTTTTTAAGAAAAAGGAGGGGTGGGGGAGGAAACACTAGGAAAAATACTACACTGCTCAAAAAAATAAAGGAAACACAAAAATAAGACATCCTAGATCTGAATGAATGAAATATTCTTATTAAATAACTTTGCTCATTTCACAATGAATGTGCTGTCAACAAACTCACACAAAAATTATCAATGGAAATCAAATTTCGCAAGCCATGAGGTCGGATTTAGAGTTACATTCAAAATTAAAGTGGAAAAAAACACTTACAGGCTGATCCAACTTTGATGCAAAGTCCTTAAAACAAGTCAAAATGAGGCTCAGTAGTGTTGTGGCCTCCACGTACCTGGATGACCTCCCTACAACACCTGGGCATCCTCCTGATGAGGTGGCGGATGGTCTCCCGAGTGATCTCCTCCCACACCTGGACAAAAGCATCCCCCAACTCCTGGACAGTCTGTGGTGCAACTTGCGTTGGATGCAGTGAGACATAATGCCCCAGATGTGCTCAATTGATTCGGGTCTTTGGGAACGGTGGGCCAGTCCATAGCATCAATGTCTTTGTCTTGCAAGAACTGCTGACACACTCCAGCCACATTGAGTCTAGCATTGTCATGCATTAGGAGAACCCAGTGCCAACGCACCAGCATATGTCTCACAAGGGTTTGAGGTCTCATCTCATACCTAAATGGCAGTCAGGCTACCTCTGCGCGAGCACATGGAGGGCTGTGCGGTCCCTTAAAGAAATGCCACCCCACACCAATTACTGACCTACTTGCCAAACTGGTCATGCTGAGGATGTTTCAGGCAGCAGAATATTCGCCATGGGGTCTCCAGACCTGTCATGCCTGTCACTTGTACTCATTATGAACCTGCTTTCATCTGTGAAGAGCACAGGCGCAGTGGAGAATTTGCCAATCTTGGTGTTCTCTGGCAAATGCCAAATGTCCTGCATGGTGTTGGGCTGATAAACACAACCCACCTGTGGATGTCAGGCCCTCATACCACCTCATGGACTCGGCTTCTGACCGTTTGAGCAGCCACAGCACATTTGTGGCCCGCTGGAGGCATTTTGCAGGACTCTGGCAGTGTCCTCCTGCCCCTCTTGCACAAAGAGCAGATACGGTCCTGATCCTGGTTTGTTGCCCTCTATGCCTCCTCCACATCTCCTGATGTACTGGCCTGTCTCCTGGTAGCGCCTCCATGCTCTGGACTCTACACTGACAGACCACAGCAAACCTTCTTGCACAGCTCGCATTGATGTGCCATCCTGGATGAGCTGCACTACCTGACACTTTGTGGGTTGTAGGCTAAATCTGATGCACCACTAGAGTGACAGCACCACCAGCATTCAAAAGTGACCACACCAGCCAGAAATAGCATGAACTGAGAAGTGGTCTGTGATCACCACTGCAGAACCACTTCTTTATTGAGATCTCTGCTAACTGCTATTGCTTTCCACCTGTTGTCTATTCCATTTGCACAACAGCATGTGAAATGATGTAATCAGATGTTGCTACCTAAGTGTGACAGTTTGATTCACAGAAGTGTGATTGACTTGGAGTTACATTGTGTTATTTAAGTGTTCCCTTTATTTTTTTGAGCAGTGTATTTCTCCAGCATTCTTAATATATATGTCTATTTCCACACTCAAATTGCTAGTTCAATATATTTCAGTTATAGACATCTGGACCGAGTGGAACTTGATTAGATCACTTACACTGTATTCTCCCGTCCCTAGAAAATTTGTGCTGCCCTGGATCTACATTTAAACAATTCTTCCTCTTTCTTCATTTCCCCATTGAGATATCTGATGAACAATCTGTCCAATAGCATTTTGGACTACCCAAGCAAGAGATAAAGACCATGCTTTTTCTGGCAAATTCAGTGCCCTTGTCCTCTGGTAGCTGAGAAAGTTAATTTTCAAGGGCTTTTAATTTTTAAACTCAAGTTTTGTCTTAAAAGAAGACATGACACAGACTAAAACCTTTATTAAATATTCTGTAATGTCAACAGTCAACACAATTAATATATTTATATGCTTTAAAATATCTAGTAGCAATTCACTTTGGCAAATAAGGTTGTTTTCCCCCTTCTGTTATTCTTCCTGTTGAACTTTCTTTTGTTGTATGTATGTGTGTGTGTGTGTTTGTGTGTGCGTGCACACACATGTGTTTTGGGAACTTTGGCTCATCTATTTTTCAAATCTCAATTTACATTATTTGTTTCTGAAATATATTTTATAGTATCTAACAATGTTACTTAAAACACGTCCGTGAGGTGCTTTGTAATCCCTAACATCAACGAAGTCACATGTTTGTCCACAGCTAATCAGATTAAATAGCAATAAAGCCAAATGAGGCCAAGAATAGTAAAGAATAAAAACCTGTGTCAAGAATCAGTTACAGCCACAGAAAGTAAGTATTAAAAATGACACAAATGTCAGTTATCAATGTCATTCCAAACAGGAGATGCCAAATATCGTGTAGTTGTGTAAGATGTTTTGAATGGCTTTAATAAACAGATTTTCTTTTCCTTTAATCTTATTTTCTCAGCACAATTTCTTCCCTAAATTGTCAATAACAAGTTTTGGGGTACCAAGGATTAATGGCTAGCTATCTACATTCTAAAATAATTTAATAGATACATTTTGCTTCCAAGTATTCCCTATTTCTAATTGTGTAATGAGGAATTCTAACTTTTTATCTGTTTCTGAGTAAATCCAGAAATGTTGGCTGTCTATCTGTACTGCGCATAGAAGGACAGCAAAAAGAGCTGCTATGAAAGCTATGAAGATGGCTTAAAGCCCATTCCAAGAAATTAATTTGGATAAATGTCTTAGACAGGCTTAATTCACATATTAAGGGAAGGGAACGTATTCAAACTTCCAAGATTCTGTTACTATAGCTGTGATTATAAAAGTAGTTCTAGACCTCTATGGCAGTGGTTTCTTACTCATATCTACCTTAGGCTGACATCACCTATTCTTTACTTAACATTAAAGAATATATGGATAGATTCTTTCGTTCTGAGAGCTGTATTTAATGCAAGATGGCAGGTCACAGCTCCACAAATGCTGATTCCTATGCAGAATCTTTTTCTTCAGTAAACAGGATAAGGCTGATGATGACAAGAGTTCCTTCCCCGCTTGCATGTGTATTCTTCATAAAGCTGAATCTATGGCTCATTGTCCTAAAGACCTTATTTTTGCAAAGCTCTGCAACCAGAATTATGTCATAATGCTCTACCTTCTTCCCTCACAAGGCTCTGTAGACAAAACAGTGTTAAGAAGGATGGGGATCAGAAGACAAATGACAATAGATTTATCACAATGTAAATCTTCCTCTTATCTGTATAACATCACAATGAATATTTTATCACTGTGGTTAGGAATGAATGCCTAAAGTCTCCAGGGTTAGTTTTCAAAAAGGGTACCCTTCCAATGCCCAATAAATAAATAAATCCACTTGCAATAAATAAAGCTTGAAGTTTTTGTATGTTGTATGTTGATTTTTGCTTTGCTTAACTGGGAAGGGAAGACTGGAGTGGTTAGCTGGGAAGATATTCTGTTAAACTATTTTTAAACAGATGGTTTAGTGTCCAGCATCAAATCAACAATTACAATTGTTTACTGTCAATTACAATTGTACAGTAAATTTACAACAATTACAATAGTATACTGATGTTTGTCAGTATTGAAATGATCTCTTTCTGTGCTATATTTTGCATTACAGTAACTAGAATATTAAATCTCAGTCTTGGGAAGGCAGAGTAGTTGAGACTGGTACAGAAAGCTTCTTGCAAGAAAATGGCAGTAGTAACAACAGCTGCATCATTGGTTACATTATAAAGGACAAGCAAGCCCAATAAAAGCAGAGGTTCTAGACAGCCAAGTATTAATTTCTGTCCATGAACTGTCCAAAAACTGAATTCAATTCCATCAACCTGGCCATATATTTGAATATCTAAATCCCATCATTAAATTACCAATCAAATGGCAACATTAATAATGTAATGTAATGTAATGTAATGGTATATATTTATTATATATTATTGTAATAGCAATAGCAATATACCACTTTACAGTACTTTACAGCCCTCTCTAAACTGTTTAATCTGGATTCTCATTTTACCCACCTTGGAAGGATGGAAGGATGAGTCAACCTTGAGCCTGGTGAGATTTGAAATGCCAAACTGCAGTCAGCAGTCAGTCAGCAAAAGTAGCCTGCAGTACTGCACTCTAACCACTGAGCCACCATGGCTCGTACTATAGCATAGCACAGCACAGCACAGCACAGCACAGCACAGCACAGCACAGCACAGCACACCACAACAGTTATTGTACTGTATTGTATATTATTCCATAACATATTATACTATACCATAATATATCATAATATAATTTAATGTAAAGTAATGTGATGTAATCCATACTATATTATATTGCATATATGCTGTTTAATATTAGGGCAACAAGCAATATTGTAAACAAAGCCCATTTAAATTGTTGATGTAACAAGAACAGATTTATTATATACATTTCATTGAAATGAAAGAAGGCAGGAGTTTTAAGGTGAGAAAACATGACAAGGCTGAAAAATGTTATTTTGTATCGAAGATAATTTACATATAACCCAACTTTTCCATTTAAAATCAGCAACATCTGATTTTTAAAAAGTAGAATAATTAATATCATATCAAAGTCAATTATTTTTTTAAAAATCTATTAATTATTTGTACCATAATTAGCTTTAGATTGGATTGATAAAGGTATGATGTTAAGATCAAGAGAAATCACTCTAGCCTAGTTCTGTGTCAGTCATTCTCTAAGAATTACATCCAGTTCTGACCATTCTATTTTAGGAAGGACAGTGACAAACTGGTTTGTGTAATTGGAAGATAAACCAAGAAGATAAGGGACCAAAAAAATTAGGAAGAATGTTACAGGCATTGAACATGAAAAACAAGAGACACCCAGAGAATGCTGTCAGACAAGACATAATGGTTAGGGATTCTTCCAAGGCAAATGAGGAACAATGGGTTTCTATTACAAGGAAGCAGATTTTAGTTGGAATGGTAATAATTGTTCAGCAAATAACACAGACTGCTTTGGGAGATGGCTACTTTACTAAAGGTCTTTAAAGGCCCGATCCCACTGGCCGACAGATGCAAAACGTATGCATAAAGGACACAGCGGACAAGCAAAATTTCGGGGGTGGCTCCATC
>BHFT01048427.1:10374-44248 GCA_004320025.1 Laticauda laticaudata | reverse complement strand
GGATGACAATGGATGGAGCCACCCCTGAAATTTTGCTTGTCCACTGTGTCCTTTATGCATATGTTTTGCATCTGTCGGTCAGTGGGACCTAGCCTTAAAAGGGGGTGTGTGGTTTACATTTAATTTCTTCAGTTACAAGGCTGGTTTAAGTTTTTATTAAAATATGTCATAGGAAAAAAGTTCTTTTGGATCCTATATGGAAACTTTGTTGCTTTATATCCTAATGATTTATATTGACTGTTTCCTCGTATGATTTGATTGCTTATTGTACCCTATGATTATTATTATTATTATTATTATTATTATTATTATTATTATTATTATTATTATTATTATTATTATTATAACTACCTTATGATACTTGACTTAAAGAATGTATCTTTTCCTTTATGTACACTGAAAGCATTTGCACCAAGACAAAATCCTTGTGTGTTCAATCACACTTGGCCAGTGAAGAATTCTATTCTATTCTAAAAGGCATTCCTCAAGTGACTCTAACTGTTTGGACAAAAGGAGTTTGTGGCAGAAGTAATTTTGGACACCACAATAGTTGGCAGAATTCAACCTCAGGTCCACAATGAAAAAGAGATTATTGGATTGTTCCTCGTGATAAAAGTCTTTTAAAAAATTGTTTGTTTTCATATCCCATATAGCACTTATATACTTACATACTGCTTGACAATGCTTTATAGCCCTCTCTAAGCAGTTTACAGAGTCAGTTTCCCCCAACAATCTAGGTCCTCATTTTACTGACTTCGAAACAATGGAAGGTTCAGACTACTTTGAGCTGACTAGGACTGAAGCAGTCAAATTCCTGGCAGTGAACAGAGCCTGCAGTGCTGCATTCTAACCACTGCACCATCATGGCTCCATATCTCAAATAAAGTTTGGTCAGATGGCATGAAATGCTTGTATTTAAGAAATCCAAAGGCTTCTGGATTTCTTCTATATACATTATATAGAGATATGCCTCTGTCTAATAATAATAATAATTAATACTATCAGTAGTAGTAGTCATTCTTCCTGAAGTAGTAGTAGTTTTCTTCCTGAAATGAAGCATAGAGACACTGGTAAAATTATGTTTTTAGTTATTGATTGTTTAAACAATTGTTTAGCACAAATACTGAAATTTATTCAATAAAGGCCTGGTTCTACTGGCCGACGGACGCAAAACGTATACATAAAGGACACAGCGGACAAGAAAAATTTCAGGGGTGGCTCCATCCATTGTTATCCACTCCAAAAAGTGGCAAAAATTTGCATAAACAGAACGGAAAAGAACAGAAAAGAACGGACGTGGGTAGTATGTAGCGAGGATGTTAAACAGATGTTCATAGGAAGCCTAGCGGATGGAAGCGGATGACACCTCCAAAGGGGTTCCAGGGGATAATTGCGAAGTGGACACATAGCGGATGAAGTGGATGCATCACGTATGCCTAAAGGAAAGAAAGGGGATGCCACGTGGATGTATATCGGATGCAAACCGTTCACTGCACATCCTTTCTATTTCCATGCTACTAACACTGTGTAGACATTCCGTGTACCTTTTCTCCCTCTTTCCGTTTTCAGCTGCAGCGGATGTGAGTTGCGAAGATGCCCAGAGGATTCAGAGAGGATACAGCGGACGTTTAACAGATGCTAAATGGACATAGAACGTTTGTTGCTCGTATGTCACGGATTTACATCATACACGGCAGAAAGTTCATCCGTTCACAAAGTTTTGTGCAGCTCAAAACTTCTTCCATGGATGAAATCGCAGTGGATGGATGCTCGATGGATAGAGCATATGAAACACATGTGCAATGAGTTCACAACGGATGCATAGCATTTTCCAATGGATGGCAAACTTTTTTTAACATTTTACATCCTCTTTGCATCCGTTGGTGCAGTGGGACAGGGCCTTTAAACTGGTAATATGCAAAATAGAATATTACGGTGACAAAAGCTCAAAATTAAAACCAAAACATTTTTAGATCATGTAAAGCTTGAGCTTTAAATGATTATACAGTTGAAATGACAATATAGAAAACTGGGCTGTCTCAGCAAATCTTTGAAGTCAAATATTAGATCCATGCAGAAATAATCTTTTAGAATCTGGGCAATAAAAGTGTTTAAACTTCAACACTAGCTCTTTGACAGTATTTTAAAACAACTCTCTTTAAACCCTCCTCCCCTCAAAAAAAATCCTCAAAGGATAGTTTTAAACTGTCCAGTTAGCTATTTATTTTGGTTATGGTAGACATACTAAAAGATTTAAATATTCTGCAAATATTCTGAAACTAACTCTTTATAACAAGATAACCCTAATATTTAGTACAGTCTGATTAACTGTGTCGGGACATAAAAATGAGCTAATGAGCTAATAGCTCATGAATGAGCTATTAATATTGAGCTATTAAATGGACATCTTAGGTATTGGATTGCCTCAAACATCATCATTAAGCCCAACATTAAGCCAATTGATTTTATCTACAAAGAACCATGCAAGCTTTCAGAGTGGACCACAGATGGTCCAACGACTGGGGCCACAGCATCCACTAATCAATTCTTGGTAGGCTTAATAATTTGGAAGAAACATGGGATTTCTCTAAATCTGTTTTTTCTTTTTTTCATGCCCTAAATTGCTTGAACCTTTCTAAATAGATCTTTCTGAAAGTAAAAATTTTGGGGATCATTTCAGAATTAGGAACCAATGACAGCCCTGCCAACTCTCATGGTTCTGCCGTGAGTCTCACGATTTTTTGGCATGTCTCACGGTCTCACGACAAGGCTCCTCAATCTCACGCCAAATTTAAAACGCTTTTTTTTTTCAAATTTGGGGGTCTTATGCGCTTTTTCGTGCATAAATCCGATTCTCACACAAACGACATGACGCCACTTCTCAGATCACGCAATATCGATATTACCATACAGTCATATATACACACAGCACATTTCTTTTCACTCTGGGCACCTCCATTTTGCTTTTTCTACCACCGGATATAACATGCTCTGATTGGTTAGTTATTCACGTGACCGTGAATTTCACTATTTTTTATAGAATCTCCAGATTTTTTTTCATGGGTCTCCAGATTTTCCTTTTATCGGGGGTTGGCAGGTCTGCAATGATAACACAGAAAATCTGCCTCTCATTATCATCTAATGTTGACTAGTGCTTGTTCTATTCACTCATTCTTTTGCAGTATTAAGTAAGTTAAACTAGGCCCTCGTTGTACCCTGTTTAGAATTATTATTAAATAAATGTTATCATCATCATGATGCTATGTGCCCAAATGATCAAAATTCATATCCTATTTATAGAAGTTAACACTGCAAGTGTAAAAACATCTCTTTAAATAACTTCAGAGGAAGAGAGATATATTCTGCAGCAATTTTAAAAGGTCTCTCTTCCACAAAAATATATTCATTAATAATTACTCTTTGAGAAATTCTGTTTTCTCTCTCAAAAGAATTTCTCCCATAACTGTATGAAATCACTGGAATATCAATTCAAACAATCTTAATTGATTCATATATTTCACAAACAGTTATCAGGTTATAGACACTGAAAATTTACTGGTTACTTTTAAGATTTAGCAAACATAAATTAGCAAGAAATTTAGATTTCTCCCCTAAGCACCTGATCCAAAGAACTCATTTTATGAATATACTTACAGGACCCCTAATGGTTCAAGTATCTGATTAATGCATTTTACACATATAAACTAGCTATATCGGAAAAAGAAATAAAGCACAGCATATGTCACATGTTTCTTAGTCTTTAATTATATTTTCCTAATAAAGATGCATAGATTATTCTAGGGCCAGGCATGTGTAGAAGTCATACAAAATGGCCTTACTGATCTCTTGTCTTAAAAGATGGAAGTTTTCCCTTTTTTTTTTTTTCATCTAAGAAAAAAAATGTGATCCTTAAAACAATCAAACTCTGTATTGGTCTTTTTAAAAAAACAAAATGTCATTTTTTTAAAATCTAAGAATGTTTAGGTTCATGCCAGCTGAGTTAGGATTCTTGGTATAAGCCCATCTAGAAATTCAGCACTTATTAGCAAGTTAATTTCATCTTTTTAGAAGGAAGCAGTTTGAATTAACTGTAATTAAATGGGAATAAAATCAATGCAAAAATAGAAACAAGTACTATCATAGAATTGTAAATGTATTTCTAGAATTTGAAACAGGTTTATTTGGCTCATTGTGTTTCTTCGCTCATTATCCTTAATTCTTATTTGTTGTTTTCATCAAGTGCTGTGTGGGATGCCCACATTTGTTTTATAATTAGAATTTCTTTTAGTTGCAGTACTCAGCTATATTACCATCTATAGGGCAACATGTGAAAATTATCTAGTAAGTTTGAAAAATGATGTGTAAAAAAACCCCTTGGTTTAAAACCCTTGGGTTTTAAAATAATTAGTAAGGGAATCTCCAATGTAACTGGAATATTAAAGATGTATATTAGTCAAACTATCTTAGAACTCAGTTGTTGATGGCCTTTTATTGTGATGGCTGCATTACATAGATCAAAGGAGTTAAAGCAAGAAAACAGATAATGGGTAGACAAGGCTATAGTCATTCTTTCTCTATACCTGTCTTCCTTGCTGATAGATTTTTTTTTCAATCAGCAAGGAGAGAAGGATCTCTTCTCTTTATTATCATCTTGACATAACTAAATTAGACATTTGAAGTTAAATTTGTGTCACAGATTTGCACTGAATCCATGTTATTAAAGGAACATGCTGACATGTTCTAGCATAACATTTATCTAATCATCCAATGAGATGGCGGAGATAGCATAACTTGATTTTCACAAATATATTGCTTCCAACAAAAAATATTATTATTATTATGGTTGTTTGCACCCTCACTCAGGTGTTTAGACTGGATTTGCCATTTTATCCATCTACTGAGTAATTCTTAAGGACCTTGGATAGGCAGATGTTGTTGTTCAAAGGTGTCAACATTATCATTGTATGATGTAAGCTGTTCCAAGTAAAGCTGCCTTTTGCAATTGACTAATGATGAATTTCTCAATGCCAATGGTGTTCAAATGATGCTCCAGTTGTTGTGGGATTGCACTCAAGGCACCTATTATTCTTTTTTGCCACAGTTGTACTATTTCTATTTGCAGGTACATTCTGTGATTTTTTTCCCCATTTTTGTTTCTTCTATTCTTCTGCTTCCGCATACTGCCCTCTATCCAGATTTTATGGATAGATATGTCCTCTATCCAGATTTTTTTGTCTTTCTTTTCAACAGTTGTTAAGCCTGAGGTTTTACATGGCAAGTGCTTGTTGGTTTGAATCCTAAAATACCAAAGCACTTTAGCTTCTTCATTTTCCATTATTTTGCTTATTTTGTGGTCCCAACACTTCTTGCTTGCAGGGAAATTCTATTTTTTCCAGATATCCCAATGCACTATTATTGCTAATTAGTCATGTGATTTTTTGTTATTAGGCTGTGCAATATTCTTGCAGGAGCTAACTAGATAGTCCACTTTATCATCAGCTACTTTGCAGAGGTGGCATTTGCTGTCTTCTCAGTTCTGGCTTTGTATGCATTTGTTCATCAGGATTGGTCTTGTGAAGTCTGAATTAGCCTCTTTTTTTTTTCCTTCAACTTTCCTGCACTTAGTCATTGCCAAATATGCTTTGTCTGGTTTCTTACATAATGACCATGTGATATTTTGCCTTGCAATATCTCTTTTCTGCTCTTCATTTGGTCTTTCTAATAGATAGACCTCTTTGGTATCTTTGGTTTTAGTAAGCCTTCATGGCATGCTACAGTGGTGGGATTCAATTTTCTTTTTCTCCTGGTTCTGTGGGCATAGCTTGGTGGGTGTGGCAGGAGAAGGATACTGTAAAATCTCCAGTCAGAGGGGGTATTTGCTGGTTCTCCAAACTACTCACAATTTCTGCTACCGGTTCTCCAAAACTAGTCAGAACCTGCTGAATACTACCACTGGTATGCTAGCTTCAGCACATCTTCTTCTCTGTCCTTTAGATATTCTCCCAATGCCTTTTTCTTCTTCAAATATCTGGTGTACTTGCAATATTCCATGTCCACTTATGCTATTAAGCAAATAGAATATGTCAACTGTATGCATGAAGGACATTGTCATTGTTTTTTTCTGGTCTTCCCAACCAGGGCTTCTAGTTCAGCTTGAGTTCAGTCTCTAGACAAACTTACATCTAGTGACCGAAATTGCCGAAGTGTTGGAATTGTCCTTTATGGTATTTCTACCAATGATTTTGAACTTTAAGATCTTCTTCATTCTTCTGACGTATTCCTTACTAAATTTCTTCTTGACTTCAGTGCACTTAATGTTGTCAGCTTGAAGGATGCCTGGGTATTAGTAATGATGTTCTTGAGACAGTTTCTTTATTTTTTTCCATAGGCAATCTTGATTCCTGCAGTTTTTACCATTTTCCCCCTGTTGCTGATAAGTGTGGGATATTTGTCCAGTCCAAACTCCATTCCAATATCTTGGCTATATGTACAGACAGTATTGAACAGAGATTCTCTTTCGAATGGAGTTTTTCCATACATCTTCATATCATCCATATAAAGGCGGTGGGTATCTGTCAGATGTTTTTGATGTTTGATAGCCAGGGCCTGACTTGTACAATTGACAGTGGAATCAATGCAATAACAAACAGTATAGGTGATAATGAGCATCCTTGAAAGATTCCTATCTAGATATTAATCTCTCCCAATCCATTACGATAGACCATCAATGGTGTCTTCCAATGTGCCATTGATCTTTGCACAAATGTTTATACTGACTCCTGTTATTTCTAGGAACTTGATTATCCTCAATCATGTGGCAGGGTGATGAATAATACTTTCTTGTGATCAATCAAACCTACAGTGGATTGTTATATTTTTCCTCTGCTGTTTGGGCAGTTTCCTTTCTGCTCAGGTGGAAAGCTCTAAAGAGCTGCAAAAAACCCTTCAGAAAGACTGGATAAAACTGGATCCAGTTATAAAACTGGATCTGGTGGGGATAAATCCATCTGTTAAAAACTCATTTATACATGAATAAAGAATGTTGAATAATACAATAATATATATTAAAGCCTAAGTGGATATTAATATAGATCAAATTCACATCATCATATGGAATCACATGACATATTAGGATTTTTTTCTGCTTCGCTAAACCAGGCGTGGATGTGCCAAGTGTGTGACGCATCCAGCCCACAAGCTGGGATTTGACAGTTATAGATTAACTCAGCCCAAAGAGGTCTTGGTCATTCCAATAAACTACCCTAACATGCTATTTTATACTGCATTATTTATAGCAAAATAATACAGAGGAGAAGGGACCATATTTCAGGGTGAGTGGGAGATTGGCTTTGTACTGATGTTTAAAACCAGGTCTGAAAATCTATTGAAACAGACCTTCAGTGAATAAAATTGTTTATAGGATTGGATCTGTTATTTATTCATTATCTTTCATGGTTGAGTTTTAATTTTTATTCCCATTCCTGTAAGATGTGTTGAAAAGTTTGCTGAGAAAATAATGACATATGTTTGCTATTTAAAAATGAACTGAGTAGTAAAGAGTCTGATTTACACAGTTTGTTACATGTATTACACAACATCTGTCAATTACAGTTGAAGTGGAAAGTGTTGTTTTATAATTAATACTCTACAAGTTCAATAGTTTGGGTATTCTCTGTTTAAAAGTGGAGGGAGACACCGAGAAAGAAGTTAGTTTAATTCTCTTAGTGCTATGTTGGGGTAGAATTATATATTGGATAACAAGCTTTCCCCAGTCCTTCGCACTAGGAAAAAAATGATACACACTGCAAAAAAGAATGTATGCACACACATCACAATCTCTCTGTACCATACTAGATTAATTGTATAATGTATCCCAGCTATAAATGTAAATACGAGGATCAGCTTTCTGAAATACTGTCTTCATAATTTCTTTTAGGAAATGTATTTACAACTGTCATCAAAACCCTAATAAAGAAAACAGACATATTGCCTTTTTTTTTTCCAGGATGGCACCAAGATGAGTACAGGAGTTGTGTCCTTATCTATTTGGGGATTTATACTCTATCATGGAGAGTATATGTGGTTCATCAAACCATTCAAATACCCTGAACCAGTAACAGGTCTTTGAATGGTTTGGCGAATTGGGGTAGGCCAGAGCTGGAAGAGTTGGACTGTTGGCAGCAGCATAGAGGGAACAATGCCTGGAGTGGTGGTGGATGGCATGGCTGCTGGTTAACGGCCTACTCCTGTTGGGATTTCCTGGGATGGCAAAGTTGCAGAATGACAGACTCTCTGCTGCATGGAATTGAAAGCAACACAGTGATCCTGAAGAAAGCAGGGGTGCTTGTCTGCTTCACATTGTCTGAAATGAGTAGGAAACTAACAGCCCCTGGTTCCTCAACTTCTACTTCTTCTTCTTCACCATCTGGAGAACAATGCTCAATACAAAAGATGTTACAGCAAGAAAAAGAACAGGAAAAAATGACGCTGCAGATGATTATGCAAGGAATTCAAAATATACAAATAAGAAAAGAGAATATTGAAAAGAGAACAGAGAACATTGAACAAAGAACAGGAAAAACTGGCATGAAAAAGGTGAAGCTTCCCAACAATGAAATATGACGAGAGATTCCAAAAAATTGAAAAGAAAATAAACAAGAGATAAGAAGAGTTGGCTCTATGATAGCAGATTTAACTTATGGTTGGAACAAGCTCAAGTGGACTGTTGAGATGGGAGATGGACAATACAGAATTATTATCTGCAGATTCCAACATAGAGGGAAGAAAAGGGACAAAACCTAGCCTTGAGATAATGATAGAAATTTGGCTTGACGGCTTGGAAATAACCAAAGAGAAGACTTGATGGATGAAATTAGAATGAGGTTTTTTCGATCTTCACAAGATATGCAATGAGAAATAGGATTACCAAAAGAAGCTACATCAGATTGTACAAAGAAACCATTAAAAATGAAATATGCAAGTGACAAGAGAGAAAACATTTGAAATTATAACGACCAAAGGAGATTGTGGGTCTTGAAACAAGTAACCAGAAGAGTGGGAGAGATGAAAGAGAATACCAATTTTCTGACTAAATTCTACTTTAAAAAGTAGGTGAATATAGGTGGCTGATTCTACGAAGGTTACCTGGTTCACATGCGCAAGAACGGAGACATAGAATTGAGTCAGTTGAGAAAGCTGAATTATTTTAATTTTCAGATTATTTTGGAAGGGAAAGAGGGGGCGAAAAAGAAATGTCACTAATTGAATTCCAAGAGCTGGCCAAAATAGTGACTGAAAAGAGAAGGTGTAATAGGCGGAAAGGTGGAAGTTCAAAGAATAACAAGATCTATGAGACTTGCAACTCTTAACAACAAAATATAACCATGGAAGAGAAAAAAACTGATTAATTAAAATGGACTTAATCAGCTGTATTAACACGCACGCGACACTCTCTCCATACATTAAGAGAAAGATTAAATTTGATAATAAATTCTGCCTACGAAGAGTACCAACTATCATAAAACGCAACAATGAACAATTTGCTGACATATAGCCAAAATATAGCGGACAATCAATTTTACTATCCTTTGACAAGCATATGCAAGAAAGCAGAGATGGTTCTTACATTAAGAGAATCTTTATCCGCCGTCGAAATTGATATACTGATTGTACGCACTTCAGAGATTACTTAATAGGTGAAATTAAATGACAACTATCTGAAAACACTCCTGATTCTGCAACTCGATGCCCAATGACAAATCAAGAAAAGAATTTATAAAATAACAAAATTTAAAATTCATTGAAAATCATTGACATCTGGATAATCTAATGACAGTTCTTAAGCAATATAATGATGATGGAGTTAAATGAAGCCACTTAAGAAGCAAAAACAATGGAAAGGCACAGGCCCAGATGGGTACTTCCAGCAGAATTTTACAAACACTACAGAATCATTGAACCTTCCATTAGCTAGAAGTTATGGAATGAAGTCATGATTAAAGAAGCAGATAGAAGCTTATATTGCCTTGTCCCAAAAGAGGAGGCAACTATCATACAATACAAGAACTATAGACGTATTTCCCTACAAACGCAAGATTAATAAAATTTTTGCTTTCAGTATTGGGCAGAAAGACTTAAGATGTACACTGAAAAAAATTTTATCGCACCCTGATCAAAAATGGGATTTTCTGGCCAAGAGAGACAAATTAAAGACAATATGAGAGAATCTTTGGACACTTGAATACTACGCAGGCACCACCCTGAAAGGCAAATGGGCTTTGATATTTTTAGATGCACAGAAGGCATTTGATAATGTGACATTGACTGATTCATGTTATTACAGCTGGAACAGATTGGGCTTTGGGGTAAAAAATTCATCCAAGCAATAGAACTATATATCATAACCACCAACAGCATAAGGTACATGATGAGGGAAACTGACAGACTCTATGTATATAAAAACAGGTACAAAGCAAGGGGGTGCCGCACTATCATCCTTTGTTGGTTTTGTATTAAAACTTGGAAGTAGTTAAACAGAAATGTTAGAGAAGAAGGATATCAAAGGGATGAAATTCAAAGGAAGAATTGCAACTGGCCAAGCATTCGGCAGATGATATCTGGTGTTTCATTTAGTAGACCCACTAGAACAGCCAATCAAAATTGATAGACAAAGATAGAAGGGTATACTGAAACAGGTAGCTGGTATATGAAAAATAAATAAAGAACCAAACAAAGATCTTGACAAAGCATATGCTATCAAGACAAAATGAAGAACTGGTGGGATGTACATCGAATCTCAGGTCAACAATACAGATCAAGTACTCCTGGGGGAATACATTCTGAGCAAGATGTAGTACACCTCAAAAGAGAATATAATCACTTATTATCAGCAGATAGCGCTAGGATTTGGCAAATGGGAAAAATTTACAACTGTCATTAATAGGGGAATAATCCAACAAATCAAGATGAATATACTACCACAGCAATTTTATATTTGTTCCAAACAATCCAGTTTAGGCTTGGAAAAGATTATTTTGAAGGATTTCAATAAAATTGTGGTTGAAACATATATGGCCAAGGTAGAAAGCGAGGGATGAAATTAAAAACTTTTGCAAGATGGCTCAGAATAAGAGGAGATTTGGCTTGCCTAATTGGGGAGTTTGTACTATCAAGCTACAAAAATTGATGTGAGTAAGAATGGAATAACATTAAGAAATACTAGAAATTGTTGACCACTAGAAGAAGGAACACTGATCTGTTGTTGGGCGTGGCATTGCTTTTCATAATGGTAATAAAGGAAACTAAAGCACAGGGGTATGTTTAGAAAAGACATTATATATGGGACGTCTCTGGAGTGGGTTAAATGGGAAGACTAAAAGCAATGCTATTTGAAAAATTCCAGTCTGGCTATTGACCTATTGAAGCTTTTCTTATCTATAATATATAAAAAGGAACAAACAGTTTTAGATATGGTGAAATATCTATGATATGGTGAAATATTGAATGAAAAGGATGACTTAAATCTATGCAAAATAAGAGGAACAAGGTATAAGGTGAATTGGGTTTTCAATATGCGCAAATATATTCAAGTATGACAAAGATTCTAAAACAGAAGGTTCTATGATAAACTGACTGATTTAGATAAGATTTTGACAGGTACTGATGAAAAAGTGATTTTTAAAAAATGAATATTTATTAGAAATTAAACTTAGAAGAATGCAAGTTAAAGAAACTATCGCATTGCTTGGGGGACAGAATTTTGGATATGGGATTGACCTAGAGAATGGCAAAAATGTGGTTTCAAAATATAAAAATGTCAACAACTATTATAAGAAAATTTGTATAAGTGTTTACAGGTGGCATTTTCCCCCCGCATAAGAAATAGGGTAAGGGATTGTTCAAGAATAAGTCCCGAAATGTTGGAAATGTCCACCAGACAGACCCTGGCGCTCATATTACCATATGTGGTGGAACTTGTGGCAGATGCTAAAAAAATATTAGACTAAATCCACACGTGATTGAAAAAATGACAAAAAAGCCATGTAGACTTGGAAACCAGAGATATTTTTTATTGGGGGAGTATGTATTAACAGCGGGCTAGGATTGTATTTGCCACAGAAACTGGAAAAATGAAAAAACACATTACAGAGGAAATATAAAGAAAATATGGAATGTGGGTGAAATGAGTAGATTTACATTTGAAATCAGAGAAACACGATGACAAACAATTTTTATAAATTTGGATCTATTCTATAATGGTTAGACCAATACAACATGGTTGATGAAATAAAAACATGGGGTAATGAAGAATGTAGATTCTTGAAAATAATAAATATATACAGACGTATTTTTTTTCTATATTATATCTACAGAATGATTGTAGGAAGATTGAGATGATAATATGACTGTCATAAAACAAATTAAGTAAAATATGAATTATTTTGTAAAACATCGAATGAATATAAAGTTGTAGTCAAATGATTGATTAAACAATGATATTAAAGATGTACTATATTTGGTTGAAAATATGAGAATATAGTACAATATAATTGTAATTGAAGACTAGAAATGGAAGCAGAAAACAATTTGTAAACCAACCGACACACTGTAATATATAAAATATATATATATATGGAAGATGTTTGATGTTTTTATCTTTTGTCTGTCTTGTTTTGTCTTAAAACCAATAGAAAATTATATAATTATAAATATATATATATATATACTATATATATATATATATTATATATATATATCATATATATAACTATGTATATATTTTTTTTTTTTTTTTAAGGCTCTCGCGCGGGTATCTCGTACATTTGTGCTGTTTTAGCTTCCTTCGGGTATTATCCACATCATTGTGTTCTGTTAAAGGTTGTAGCAACGTTTCCAGGGCGAATCTTATCTTGCCATGCATCAGGCTTCTGTATGGAAGTGTGTCCTCACAGTTCCTCTGTTTCAAATTTTGAGGGCTGGTCTATTCTGATTTGTATTAACCCTGGGTCCTGTGTTCATTGGACTTGGAGTTTGATTGATTTGGTGTTTCTGGTTTCTTCTGTCTGTTTGTGGCTTTGATTGGCCTGCACACTGCTGTTTCTTGTGCTGGAGGCTTTTCAAGTGCAGCTTGGCTTCGAATGTGAAAGGACGGCTGCCTATTCATTCCAGCCAGCTAGTTTCCACCTGGTGCCTGTGGGGGGTTGTTTGAGTTGGAGGCATGAGGGAGTCTGTCCTGTGCTCAGGTTTTGTCTGTTTTTGTGGTGGTGGAGATCTTCTATTGAGAGGCGAGGCTTCCAAAATGCATTGACAGTCTGCTGGATATCAATCTCTTGTCTATTCATGCCTGTCAGGTTTCTTTTTGTCAATCCTCTAAAATGGTTCTCTGATGATTCTGGTGGCTGGGGTTTTTCTATAGTGGGCTAGGGTTTTAGTGCCCTTGAAGTTGATGTTGTGACCTGTGGTTTTTCATGTGTTGAGGACTAGTGAGGAGGTGTGTTCGAACCTTTTTTTACTGCATTTTTTTTCGATACTAGGCGGGTTACTTATTCTTCTATGGTCTGTCGGCAATGTAATGTGGCCGGGGCATGATGTACAGGGAATTTCTTGTTATCGCTTTGGTTTTCCAAGGTCAATTTTGTCTTTTGGGGTCTCCTCAGGAATGGCTTTTGCTAATTTTTTGGTCTGTTTTTGAAGGCAGTCTTGATGTGAATGACCCTGGTTGTAGTACTACTTACTGATTTTATCTGTAGTATCAGTAATACTCAACAGGCATCACATCAAAGTCCACTTCCAGCAGTTATCTAGGATTCTTGTTCTGAATACCGTACTGGGCAAACAGCGGGCATGTGTGGCCCCTGTGTCACCTCTATTAGGCGAAGATATGCACACCCCTGGGTCCAGGCCTTATACTCAGTATACACAGCCAACCCCTACCTAATCAGACCACCAGCCAAACCTCCACCCAACTCAAGTCAACCCTCACTAGCAGTTAAAGGAAGAAGGCAGCTGCCCAGCTTACATTAACTCGTGAGAAGCACAGAGCTGAAGACAGCCTCGAAGATGATAAGCAACATGAGACTTCACTCGAAACGTTTGCCTAGATACTTCAATTCTACTGCCGCGGAGAAAACCGAATCAACAACGAATATATATACCCCTTCATACGTGCCTCCGCCCAGTTGTGCCTTGCTGTTTCTGTTCTTTTTACAGGCTGCTGTTCACAATTTCAGCCACTGATGGCTGTTCATTTTCCCACCTGGAAAATGAACCAGTGGGGGAAGTCTGACATCACTGAGATTTCCCCATTGAATATCTAACAAAACACACACATACACACACACACACACCACTCCCACATATTACAACAGGCCCTTCAACTCCTCAACATCAATGGACAAGTCTGAGCTGGAAAATTTAGACGTCCAAAGTTGAAATATGTTTCCCTTCTTTTTGTTGCCCAGCAGATGCAACTGGAGAGACTGAGATGGCAATAAGCAGTTAATTGTTTTCCTTGTAATCATTGTCAGGAGAGTCTGGGGATGTTTCAGATGGAACTGGCAGACAAGAGAATGTGGGAACCTAATACACCTTCATTGAGATGAGATGGGTAAGTCCAAATGGATGGCTGATTTGATCTGACAGGGAAGGGACAAAACATTTCAAAGCAAGTTTCTTGCATCAACAGTAGAAAGGTAAAATCTTTCGTATAAAGACATCCTGAATGTCCCAGAGTAACTTTGACATCTTTGACATAGATCGTAGTTATCTGCATAACTCAATTTGTGTAAAGCAGTAGTTCCTAACTTTGTAATCCCAGTTGTAGTTGCATTATGATTCCTAACATTCTTGAATATTGGCTAGACTAACTGTGGGAGTGTAATTCATCAAAATGTTTAGATTCAAAATTAGAACTTACTAAAGTTTGAGTTAAAATTCTCTGTGCTGTAAGAAAGATGTTAAGAAATACAGGAATGTCAAAATCATTTCTGGAAATCGTCAACTCCTCCATCGTGTTCTCCTTTAAATATTTTTTATTTTGTAAATAATTTCTTCCATTGCATTCTGCTCTGCATCTACTTTTCCTCTCAAATCTATATCTTGTGTAAACAGGAAGGATTCTCTTGTTGTGTAGTTCTTTAAAAATAATCCCATATAATTCTAGAATAATAATACATTGATAAAGGGCTTGTTTTTTTGTTTATTTTATCAGAATAAACTCATAAAAAGAAATGCAGTTTTTGTTCTTCATCAAATGCTTATGGAATAGTTGGACACGTTTGCCTCACTTGTACAAATTTACATACTGCTTTAAATGTTTTCAATTTATAGCTGCACACGGAAATTACAAGGAAGCCAATAGCATTATTAAATAAGATTTAGATTATGCTCAGGACAAGTCCTATTTCTCCCTCGTAATCATGTCTCCGCATGCATTATTCTGAACATACAATTCTTCTTTATCACCCTGAATAGCATTCTCTTTGTAGCAACTCATGAAGTAATAAAAGCATCTGAATCCAAAATGCTAAAATAAAATGCTGAGGATAAGAGTGAAAACATGAGCCTTGATTATCTACATCCAAAACATGGCAAGGGATCTGAATGATGGATTTTTTTTTTTAAAAAAATCATATCTGGTGCTCATTGCTGTCAGGATTTGTTTTTCCTTTCTGGCCAAATTCTATTTTTCTCTGATTCCTATCCTTTTATAGTATTAGCTCATCTCAAAAAGCTAAGAAAAGTCAAAGTTAGTATTCAGATTGAAAAATCAGCAGCAAATACCATGCCAGTAGAGAAAAAAATATCACAAGAAAGTTATATGCCTATCACTTATGTATTCTTGCCAGGAAACTATATGAATTCATCAGGGACAGAATTTGACACAAAAGAGATTTTATTTTAAAAACTTACATTCCTGACTCAGAAAAAAAGCACAACCTAGTTTTGAGGGATTATGATCACTGGTGTTCTTATGATGTTCTTATATTTTTAGTTGGGAAAGAAATATATCTCTAGATGAATCCAAATAATGAAGCAAGAGTAGTGTGTGTGTGTGTGTGTGTGTGTGTGTGTGTGTGTGTGTGTGTGTGTGTTTGTGTAAGGAAAACGATTCCTCTGAATTTTTCCTTGTAACTTTGTAACTTCCTTTAGTGAAGTCCTCATGCTGTGTTTAAGACAAAATATTAGCAAACTTCCCACACAAGATATTGTTAGATACTGACAGCAGTCACTGTTCTCACAGCATAGTATCTTAATCCACAAGGAGGAAAAGCTCTTAAGAAAAATTTCTTTGTGCTCAATTAATTCTGTTCTATTCACACAGAACAATAAAATCACTCTTTTTCTTCCAATTTACTCGGCACTCAGCTTGGATAGTTTTTAATATTCTGGACAAAATTTGCTTAATTCTCCAATAGTTGGGCAGAGCAAAATCTGTTAGATAGCCTCAGTGTCTAATTCTACAATCCACTACTTTTATCTTGTTATCATAGGCTGTTTAGCAGTTGGTGGCCATCTAGGAAAGCTGAAAAAAAAGGCAAAATCCATCCTAGGGATCATTAGGGAAAGTGTTAAAAATAAAAATGCCAACATTATACAAATTTATGGCATTTTCCTAACTGGCGTGTTGTCCTGATTGACCCAGACTCAAAGGGAAAAAGCTCTACAAACATAGATGGTGGGGGTTTTGGATCTACCTTCAGTTGTTGGGAAAGAGACTTTTATTCTACAAAAGGAAAGCTTATATAAAAAAAAAGGCAAATGTAAATTATATATGTCTTCATTCTATCTACACTATATTGCCCAATTTCACTACATTTTCAGACATTTATGTTCTCTGTTTTTAATATATTTGCGTACTGCTGACTTCCATATTTCTGAGATCTTAATCCTTGTATATTTCTTTTGCCATTCTCTATAGAGTCATATTTCTTTTTCTAGACAGTTTGATTTCTCTTTTTTCTTAGTTTTGGGTTCTTTTCCTGCCTTTTCAACTTACTTGTTCCCAGCTGGACTTCTTGACTCTTCTTCTTTTCCAAATTTTTGTTCCATCTGAGGGAAATTGCTGGAAGAATTTTGATTCTGAGGGGAAGGGAGAGGGAGGAAAAAGGAAGAACTCTCTCACCCTAGTTTTCTCAGTTGCTGCTCCTTTGGTCTTGCTTCTATTCATCACAGCTCTCTAACTTTTTGTTTGCCTCTTCATTTTGACTTCTGGGCTTTGAGTCTATGGAAGAAAAGCTCCCAAGGAGACATTTTGATTTCCTTCTCCTCCCTATCTCCTGCCCAAAGCTCCTGTTTGATTGGCATTCCTGCTTTGGTTAGCAGGTGGGACCTCCTGATGATGGGGAAGGTTTAAGAAGATGGGGACAAAATTAGCACAGGGATCTACTCCAGTAGCCTGTCTTTCCATCTGCAGTGTGTAGACTTTTAGTTGGTGCATTTAAAAAAAGATATGGCTTAGAAGGACATAACTTGATGTACATTAAATCATCCCTGGCACCAAGAGAGTGGACAGGAAACAAGGTTTTTTATTAGATCTCTTAAAGTGCTAGGCCAAGAATAATACATTAAATCTGACTGAAAGGAGAATACACAAAAGCACCACTACACAGTTTATAATAAATCACCTGTGGAATTCATTAACTTGAGAGATTTGATGGCTACTGTACTCTACAGCCATGTGCATTGTTTCTATGGGGTAGTTGTGGATGCTTTTGTGTTCATATGTTGTAAGCGGGTAGGGTTGCTAGATGAGGTAGCATACAAATGCATGGAAATAAATAAATGACAGTAGAGGAGAGGAAGCAAACTGATCTGATTGATACAGATACAGATAATCAGAGTTGGAAGGGACTTTGTAGGTCATCTAGTCCAACCCCCCACCCAAACGGGAGACCTTACACCATATCTGACAAATGGCAATCCAATCTCTTCTTGAAAGTCTCAACTGATGGCGCTCCCACAACTTCTGATGGCAAGCTGTTCCATTGGTTGATTGTTTTCACTGTCAGAAAGTTTCTCCTTATTTCTAAGTTAAATCTCTCCTTGTTCAGTTTCCATCCATTATTCTTTGTCTGGTCTAAAGGAGCTTTAGAAAATAGCTTGACCCTTTCCTCCCTATGATAGCCCTTCAAATATTGGAAGACCACTATCATGTCTCCCCTGGTCCTTCTCTTTACTAGACTAGCCAAGCCCAGTTCCTGCAACTGTTCGTTGTATGTTTTAGCCTCCAGTCCCCTAATCATCCTGATTGAGTTCCTGCTACTGTAAAACTTTCCAAAGGTAAGCATTAGGGCTAGAGAAAGTTTTCCAAGTGGTACACAGGATTGCTGCCATAAAGTGATCAAGTTCTGAAATCTTCAGGACTATAGAGGGAAAGAATGAAACAGGGAAAGAAAAATACCTTCTTTTTGAACTACAAATATAGAATATCTGTTTCAAGCTGGCTGAATCCACAAACAGCAGTTTGGAAGTAGATGTGAAAATGCTAATTAGGCACATTAGACACTAGGTTTTAATGAATGAAATAAAATGACCAATGAAGAAAAAACAAAAGAAGTGAACCTAAATCTTTGTGTTTAGACACCAAAACTTTCCGTTCAAAAGTTGTTTTCAAATTATTATTCATTATAATACCAAATGAGTATTAATAAACATCTTGGGAGTAATGTTAATTAAGGGACCAGCTAGAAACCAGGAGAATGTGAGTTCTAGTCCTGCCTTAGGCATGAGAGCGAGCTGGGTGATTTGAGCCAGTCATTCTCTCTCTGCCAAAATCCATCTCAAAAGGTGATTGTTGTGGAGAAAATAGGAGGATGAAGGACTTCAAGCTTGGGTGACAAGCTGATTAGTCAATTCCTATCATAACCAATGGATCTACACTCAGGAGACCTTCACTTGTAGGAAAATGCTAGGAAGAAAAAATATGTATTTAATCAAGTATGTTTTGTCCTAGTTCCACCTGTTAATTGGGTCAAAGTGTTCTCAAATTCATATTTTTGTTTCTTCACACTGATAGCAGAAAGTGATAATAAAACAATTTGTATAGCTGAATTATATAATTTTAAAAAATATTCTATTATTCTTATAAAGAAAAGGTAAGAAAATGAAAAAAAGTAAATATATAAATATATAACCCCAATACTTATGCCACAAAAAAGATACACAACTCATAAGATACCCGTTGCAGATAAGATACACAACTTGTGCTCTAGGGCTGATCCAACCAGAACTGAACTATTTGTCTATTGTTGTTTCTAAGTACTGAATGCAATTTTAAGAAATATACATGAATCTTCACGTGTAAATATAATTTTTGAACATTTGTTCTCCAAAATGCTAAACATATTTCGTCTTAAATATGCATTTGTAAATATATTTTATTTAAAAATATGTCTTGTGAATTGACTGTGAAACAATAAACTGCAGATAACATCCAGAGAGGTCTGAATTCAGTAAAGTTTCAGTATTTATTCTACAAATTTTTCCAAAAAGTTTAAATCAGGGTAGTTTTCATTGGAATTGGCACAAGCCCAATTCTTTTTTTACTTTCCTCTTCTACCATCCTGTACTAGTGATGCAGTGGTGGGATTCAAAATTTTTTTACGACTGGTTCTGTGGGTGTAGCTTGATGGGCATGGCTTGGTAGGCCTAGCAGGGGAAGGATACTGTAAAATCTCCAGTCAGAGGTGGTATTTGCCGATTCTCCAAACTCCGAACCTGCTGAACACCACTTCTGTAGTGGTGGGTTATTTCAATCATTCTTTTTTCTTTCCTTAGCACTCTCAAAATGAAGAAGAGGAGAAAGGTTTTATAAATCAGCACATATTACTTTTTACATAAAACCAACAAGTCATGACAGACAACTGAGGTAAGTTGGGATTTATTTAAAACCTCACCACATGAAAGACCATTAATAATTAATTAATAGGCCATTCTGTAGTTGAATTAGGACAATGAAGTGAATGGGTTCTTATTCCATATTTATATAATATGTACCTAGGACTATAGAAGAAAATACAACTAAACCTGTATTTCTGAGGTGAATTGAGTGAAATAGTTCCACATATTCAAGGATCGTTCTTAGGGCTCTATGATCAAATGGCCTTTTCAGTTTTCCAATGAATGTCTATTAACTGTATTTTAAATATTGTCAAGTCAATCTAAAATGTGTTCCACAGGTTTCTAGCACAAAGCATTATCATATGTCAAGGTATATTTGTGAAAGTTGGAGTGGATTGGTAATATATAATTTTCATAAAGATCCTGAAAAATGGTTTAATTTCTGTTTTCTGTTTTCCATCTGAAAAATGAAAATCTCAATTTTGTCCACCTTATATTACAGTTATTCCTAGAAAGTATACAACCAGCAAGTTGTTATGACTCAAACCTTGTTTCAAGGAAAGAAACACAAAACAGGTAACAGAAAAACCTTTTAATGGTTTTTTATGAATTCTGTTCCTTCACAGTTAAGGCTAGGTCCCACTGGCTGACAGATGCAAAATGTATGCAAAAAGGACACAGCGGACGAGCAAAATTTTGGGGGTGGATCCATTGTTATATCCGCTCCAAAAAGTGCCCATATTTACATAAACAGAACGAAAAAACAACAGAAAGGACATGCGACGGGAAAAGGGTTACAAGCGTCACGTAGTAGTGAGGATGCTTCAAACGGATATTCATAAGGAAGCCTAGTGTGATGGAAAGCGGGATGAACAGATGAACACATGCAAAGGGCTTCTGGGGGAGAAATTGCGAAGCAGACGCCTAACGGAAGGAGCGGATGCGTAGCGGATGACATGGATGCATCACGACGCCTTAGGATGCATAGCGGATGCATAGCGGATGCAAGTACGCCAGAAGTAGCATAGCAGATGCCAAAAGCATTCGCTGCACATGCGGGGAGGACGAATTTCATCAGCTCCGTGGATAAAAAAAAGGATGTAGCTCAGCAAGCAGTCAGCATTCAGAGGAAAGACGTGCTGCCACAGACATCTTCGAATAACACCTATGGTTCGTTCAGTCAGTGAAGAAGAGGAAGCCTGTGCTACTCTGCCAAGCCCTGGCAAAACGACAGAACCATATCCCCACCGCTGCACTGAACTCTGAGCTGTGGTGCTTCTGCGCTGGTGGTGGTGGTGCGCTGTGTTGCTAGCTGGTGGTACTTCCCTCCTGCTGGTGCTGCTGGTGCTCCAGCAGTGTCCATCAGGTTTCAATCGCTTGGCCGCTCATTCACCAGGCTCCATGTCCCCATTCCGCTTGTTGATGGTCCACAAGCCTGTTTCTGCAACACTGGTGCTGGTGGCGCATGAGATTGTGCAGGAGCACGGCAAGTTTCCCTCCCACGAGCTCCTGCACGGTCTGTGGCTCTAGCTGCACGGTGGTAGAAGTATCTGGAACCTGGTTGGCCAGGATGCCAAAAGGCGTTCTCCAGCACCCGTCTTGCCTGACAGCACATGTAGTTGAAGATCCTCTCTTCACGGGTGAGGTATCATGAAGTGTAGGGTATCATGCACGTAGGTCTTGAGGGAAGAAGGCGTCATCACCAATGATGAAGTAGGGCAGCATCTTGTGTGTCATTGGGTAGGGGGGTCTGGATCTGGAAAACCCATGATGAGGTTGCATTCCAGCCACTCCTTGAGGTCACTGGCGTTTTATACCTGGCTAATCTGAAGCTGACCATTTGCCTGGAAGCATCAATGTAGATGAACTTGTAGTCAGCATCAACGCATGGCAAACAGAGGTGATATGACTAATGAAGAAGCCCTTGTAGTTGTTGATAAGAGGGACCCTGAGTTGGCTGGAGCTTTTGCCAGCCATGTCCTTCCCATCTATGGGTCTTCCAACGTGTGGGGAAAACAGTTTCACCTCTGATACTACTCTTCTGCAAGTTTCTTCGCAGCCTTGTTAGTGATGGACACTGATAGGGCTCTCTCCACGTATTCTTCGATGAGGTGGCCTAAACCACTTCTCTGACCCTTTTGCTGGATGGTGTTGTGCTGGCACCCTCCAGGCATACTAGCATGTTTCTAGTCATGTGATCCAGAGGCCAGGGGGCGCAGACGTCAGTGCCACCTTCAGTCCAGGCCTCCAGTCTGGGATGGAAGTTGGTGGCTTGCTGCTTTGGTCAACCTGAAGTCTCAGACGCTGCTATATCAACCATTGCTCGTAAAATTTGTCAAAAATGGCGGCTGGCATCCTCATGACAGTAATGATGTGCGAATGCACAAGTGTCTCATTCCTTTCAGCAGCTCCACCATCAACTGGTCATACAGTCCCAAACTCCCCACTTCTTCTCCTGATCCATTGTCAGACCCACCACACTCTTGATGTCTCCTTCTTCTCCTTGTGTAGAAAGGTGAAATAGTCTGAACAGGCTTGGCTCTGGTGTTGAATGATTGGCAGCTATCATATTGGACTGTGCTATGATTCCATGGTGGGATCAATGGATGATGTGGAAAGAGCAAGACCAAGGGTGAAGAGGTCCTGGTTAAACCATGGCTGCTGGACTGAATACTGAGATCCAGGTGATTTCCCTCCCCCTTTTATAGCGAATTATGGTTTTCCACTAAGGTGTCCTTCCACATACTCTAGGCATACTCCAGATCATCCTAAAATATCTGAGATACATTTTTCCATTATACATACGTTTTTTGCTGCTTGTTTAATGCTTTATATACGAGATGCCATCCACTTACATCCTTTCTATTTCCGTGCTAACTAACGCTGTGTGACGTTTCCGTGTACGCTTTCGCTTTCCTCCCTCTTTCCATTTTCAGCTCAGCAGATGTGAGTTGCGAGGTATGTCAGATGGATGCCGAGAGGAACAGCGGAACGTTTAACAGATGACAATGGACTTAGAACGTTTGTTGCCGTATGTGTCGCGGATGTACCATCATACAGCGGCGGAAAAGTTCATCCGCTCAAAAAAATTATTGTCAGGTCAAAACTCTTGCACGATGGAATCACAATGGACTGGATGCTCGAATGGATAGCTAGCATATGAAACAACGTATGCAAGTGAGTACACAACGATGCATCGCGTTTTCCAAACGAAATGGCAAGCTTTTTTGTCCATTTACATCCTCTTTGCATCCGTTGGTGCAGTGGGGACATGGGCTTAACAGGCCTGTTTCAAACTAATTGCCTCTGTTAAGAAGCGAGCCTTGCCAAGGTTGTTGCCAAGGCTGCAACTACATAGAATAAAGTCTATAACAAATATTTCAAAATACAAAAAGTCCTCTGAACACCAACCAATGATATCTGCCGAATGTCCAAAAGGCTTGAGTGGCAAAAAATCGCTTCTTTGTCTTCCTGAAAGAATTCCAAATTTCTCAGCTGGTTTTATCAGCTGGCTTTTTTTAAGGAGGGCCATTACCTTGCAGCCTTACTCCCAAGTCACCTGCGCTGCTGCAAATTCTCTTTCCTTCAAGCAGCCCTCCACGATATGTACAATGGGCACAGGATCCTCAGGGACTTCTTCATCACTGCTGCCAGTCTCCACAATCTCTGAAGGAAGCATTCCACTCCCTGATGCGTCCTGCCCCATTCCTACATCACATGCAGGCCCCTCATCTGAGTCCTCACTCTCCAAGACCTCAGCCCATCTCGCACCTGCTGCCTGCAAACCACAACCCACAAGCAAATGAATGATTCTTGCTCATTGCATTCGTATTTTCAATAAGTATTTTTTCCTTTTGTTTTCATATTAGACACCAACAAAATTGTGCAATATAGAAAAAATAATTTACTAGGGCTCTGCAGTGCTGTCGATTCTACTCTTTCAAAAAGTGCTCAAATTTCCTAGGTATACAAACCAAGCTCTTGTTTTGTCAACCCTCCCAGGTAACCAGACAAGAAACATGACTAGATAAAACTAATTCTACTTTATTATAAGGCACATTAACATAATTTTGCAATACAAAAATAGAAACATGTTACAATATTAGCATTCTTGGAATACCCTCACCTGATTGGTCAAAATGAACTGCACTGTGATTGGATGGAAGAACGATGGTGATTGGTCAGTAAAGAATCTACCACGATTGGCCGAGCCGATCACGGCTGATTCAGAAGGCTGTCATTGGGTAAGAGCCGCCGGCAAGCTCTGTAAGAAGAGCTGCCGCAGCTTGCAGGTCCAGCACAGATCTATACCTTTTAATAAAGAGCTGAATTTACTCTGGTCTTGAGTCTCATTTTCCCCGCGCTTCTACATTTATTCCATTTATCTCTACATAATAAAAGCAAATATTCTAATAACAAAATAATATCAGTTCCAATCTTTCAATTTTAAAAATCTATATTTTCCTATTTTCTAGATAATTAGTTCAAATATATTTATACTACCCCTCATCTCCTTGCAGAATCCCTTTTTCTTAACCCTTATTTAACTATTATCTCTATGTCTTTTGAATAAACAATTTCTTTTAATTTTTGTTTGATTTCCTTATTTCTTTATTTCCTGGTTCTTTTTCTTATTACTTCTTTTTTCCTTCATTTTCCCCTCCTTTTCTTACTCCAGTTTTTATCCCCTTCCCTGTTTAAAACTTCCTTCTGTGATTCCCTTTTCTGCTGTTTCTTTTACTTTGTTTGGTTTTTAAAACATTCCCCTTTTTAATTGCCTCCTCAAATCTCCAAGTTTTAATTCTCATTCTTTTTCCCCTTTGCTTTAATATTCATTGCTCCAACTGTTCATTTAAGATGGCCTCTTCTTTGATCAACTCCTCCTCTTCTGGCACTCCTTGTTGTTCTTCATACTCTAACATTACCATTTCTAAGAATTGTAAGGCAGAACCAAACGACATGCCTCTTTCATGTAACATTTCTTTCATATTTCTTAGTTCCATTTTTAATTCCAAAAAAAGTTCTGCCTTACTCTTTAGGTCCACAATTGCCCAGTAATTTGATTCAACCAACGTCTTTAGAATTTATTTCCAAAATTTATAAATTGTAGAATTTATTTCCAAAATAGAATTTATTTCCAAATTCATTAAATAGTCCAATATTCATAAGTTTAAGTACATGCCAAAATCACTAAACAATCCCAAAGTAATTTATTCCTGCTTCTTTCTTTTATTTTAATGTTCCAGGGACTTTCCAGGGTCTCTATTTTGTTGTAACAAAGTTTCACTTACTTTGTATCAAATTGAACTTTTAAAAGAGCCAGGCATTTCAAAAATTTTCTTTTACCACTAGATGGCACTCTCTGTTACATCCAAATTCTGCCCTCCCCCTCCCCCCCCCACTTTTTCTTCTCTATTTAGGGCTTTTAAAATTAAAAACTCCAATAAGTCCAAATATCAATTATTGATTTTTGTTTTGACATGTTCAAGTTCAGCTTTAATTATGCCAAAATCATATATTTATCCAATTTAAAAGATATCTTCTTCTGCTTCCTCCTTTCAAAGTTCAAAGACACTTTCAACTGTCAAAAGATTTTTTTTCTTCACTTTCTTTAGTCGCCGCTGTTATTATCTCTCTTAAAAATTTCTTAAGATTTTAATTCCAGAATTCCTTATGTTTAAATGTTAGGACTAACCACCTGGTTAGTCCTATTTCATGCTGCCCTCTTCTTCATTGCTCCTGCACAATTTTTGTCCTGGTCAGCTCTTCCTCTTCAGGGTGGCCATAACTGACCACCACTACAGCCATTTTCAGAGACGAGTGAAATGCCTAGCCAGGGAGGGGAGATGTGGCTCCCCTTGACTCAGCTGGTGGTCTCCCCCTTCTTCACCACCCCTACAGGGTGGTTCTGGCCCCAGATGCAGATGATCAGGGCCCTCTGACGACAGAGCATGGATTGAAGCTGCAGACGATCATGGTCTCTGGTCCATCAGCAAGAAGAACGCTACCAGAAGAGCTCTAAGTATTTGTATTTTCCAAAGATCATATGGCAATTGCATAGGTGCAGTTGTATATTCAGAAGTGCATATCAGATTGTACTAATATGAAGTGTATGATTCTGTTTACTAAAAAGCAAGTTCCATTCAACACACGGGAATTTTGTTCCGGGTAATCTTAAGAGAATGCATGTTTTGCAAAAAATAAGAACAAAGTAAGCTATATATTTAATTTATCTCCCCTATAATCTCTTTCAAAATGTCTTAGAGAATGGGGGTCAAACTCACCATGTCACATTGCCATCATGTGACATTTTATGATGGTTTTCCCATTTGTGGAGCTGGAGTGGGTGTGGCCTGTGAGTGATGCATCTGGCCCATAGGCTGTCAGTTTGATACCCATTTTAGACAGTGCGCCTGTAAGTAGACTTCTTATTTTTTCTGATTATGTAAGCTGATCTTTTAGCTAAAGTGCAGAATTAAAATACAATATAAATGAAGAAAGCTATTCCTCTAATATTACAATACCTCCATAAGCACCTTTTATTGTATATAAATTGGAAATCTAAAAATTAAAGCATTTTCTTCCTTTATATTTTCATGTGTTTAAAAAGGGTGAGGTTATAATTACTCAGACTAGTACCTAATGTGGGCCAAAGCAAGAAGCATGAAAGTGAGAGCAGTGCTGCTTACTTCTTGTCCTCTTTATTTTTGTTTGTCAGCTTTAAGTTAATTTCCATTATTTATTAAATGTAACATCTGACTTCAAAGGTGCACAGGCCAAAAAGAAAACAGGACAAAGTAAGCCCCCAAAGAAATGCTAATAGTAACTAAGTCAGCAAATTCAGGACTGTGAGTCATGTGAAAATGCAGGTGCACAGATCACTCTTGCTTTAGAAGAAGCATAGTGTGCAGTTTTATGAGGAAGAAGTAAGGATATATTGCTTCTCTTCCATTTCTGAATAAATAAATTGTCTAGTTGATTTGAGAAACTTCTCAGTATAATACCAAAGTGTAATGTTGGTTAATTTTTCAAGGTCTAGTAAAAGTATACTTTTAAAAGCATAAAAGTACCTTATAATATGTTTAACATTTCAGAAAGTATGCTGTATCTATGACAGAATATGTTTGCTGTTTAGATCTTATGGAATACATGCAATATAAATCACTTATGTCCTTATCATCTCCCGGATGGACTACTGAAAGGTGTTTTTTTCTGATTTATCATTTTTATTGAATTACAAAATATTATAAAATACAAAGTAAAAAAAAAGTGGGGAGGGAGAGAAGTGAGGAAAGATAAGAAAAAAAAGAAAAAAAAACATTTATTTCAGACTTTCTCTGTTACAGTATACTGTACAGTATACTGACTTTCTCTGTTACCATTTCTATAAAGATCTATCAGTCTAATCAATAAAACCCAAAGTCAGAGTTTCATTCTTTTCTCCATCAAGCATGAAGTTCAAAAGCGGTCTCCATGTGGAAACAAAAGTACTTATGTTTTTTTTCTTTAATCAAAGTAGTCAGTTTTGCCATTTCAGCCAGCTCCATCAACTTCTACAACCATTAGTCCATAGTAAGAATTGAAGTGTCCTTCCATTTTTGTGCATACAATAGTTTTGCTGCTGTTAACATATATAATAACAAAGTTCCATTTTTTTTCTCCAATTTTTCCATTAGGCCTAAAAGGAAAACTTCTGGTTTCATTTTTATCTCCATTTTCAAAATTTTCTGTATTAAATTATGAATCATACTCCACATTTTTTTTGCTTTATCACTTGTCTTCCATAAATGATAAAAAGTACCCTCTTTACTTTTACACTTCCACCTTCATTTGGCATACCTTTATATATCTTAGATAACTTATCCAGTGTTAAATACCAATGAAACTTCATCTTATAGAAATTGTCTTTTAGATTAGAATTTAATGTTAATTTTAAACCCTTTGTCCACCTATTTGCCCATTGTTCAAAAATCACATTATATCCAAAGTTCCTTGCCCACTGAATCATATGTTTCACTTGTTCATTTTCCAAATTCAATTTCAATAATATTTTATAGATCTTAGCAATAATATGTTCATAATTACCACATAATGAAATTTCCAATTCATTTTTAACAAAGTCAAATCCATGACATTTTTATCCAGTTTAAACCTTTCTTTCAGTTGTTGATAGGTAATACCTTAGAATGTCTACTGTTGACCTCTTCACCACATTCCTAGAAGGTCTGCGCAAGGGGCATACATAAGCGCACCAACATGCCTACTGTCTCTGTCCTAATGTTCCTTTTTATCCGTATCCATTTCATGTATTCATAATCATGTTTATACGTATATATGTTATCTAATACATGCTTGACTAAAATAAATAAACAAACAAACAAACAAACAAATAAATAAATAAAATAAACCAATGGCAAACATGACCTTCTGATTCAAGTTTTTCTTTCGGCTTTAATATTCGGTCACCCGAGTTAAAAGATAAAAATTTACTGTATGTCAACCAGTCTGGCTTTGCCACCATTTCTTTTCTAAAAAAAGAGCCTTGTTTTATATTTATTCCAAACTCTTATGGCATATCTAACAAAATGGATATTAAAATCAACATTAACTTTACTTTTATCATGCCATCCAAATCTTAATTCATGGCCCTCTAATTCAAGTGGACTATTGAAATGTGTTTTACATGGGACAATTCTTGAACAGTATCTGAAGTTGCAACTGGTGCAGAATGCAGTGGCCTGAATATTTTGTTTTGGGTATCCCTACTTTATTACTCAATCTTTATTACTCAAACTGCACTGGTACTAATTTGGTTCTGGGTCTAATTCAAGGTATGAATGAATCAATAACTTTAAAGCCCATGCATGGTACGGGACTAGGATACCTGTGGAATCATCTCATTGCAATTTATTGACCCATCTTACTTGGTCAAGCAAAGAGAGGATGCTTCATATCCTGTCCATGAAGGAGTTTTGACTGGCAAAATCTTCTTAGTGCTGCCCTGCACTAATGAAGCATCTTACCCTCAGAGGCAAGGGGAATGCCCACTCTTTTGGAAGAGTGTTAAGTCTGTACATCAGACCCCAGTGTTAACATGGAGGTCTAAAAGTATGATGCAGCTCTGGAGATGGCTGGTGGCCTGAGGACACATACCCCCCCGCCAGGGGTGCGCTTCAAAAATTTTTAGCAAAGGATGCTTTGCCCAGTTGCTGGGTGGGCATGGCCATGATGGGTGTGGCCTAGTCGGCCTCCTACACCATAGCAGGGGGGAGTTTTTGCCCTCCCCAGGCTCTGGAGGCTTTTCTCGAGCCTCTGGGAGGGCGAAAATGCCCCCCTGGACTCGGGAGACTGTATGGAAGCCAGAAATGAGCCTATTTCCAACCTTCCCGGACTTCTGAGAGGCCTGTTTTTTGCCCTCCCTGAGCCTCCACGCATGCCCTGCACTTACCTGTACTTACCTGCATGGGGACTCCTGGGAGGGGCAGGGTAGGTGGGGCCAGCCAGGAGTGGTGAAGAGAAATACCAGGGGAGACATGATAGCAGTGTTCCAATATTTGAGGGGCTACCACAGAGAGGAAGGGGTCAAGCTATTTTCTAAAGCAGGGGTCGCCAACATTTTAGACCTCAGGGACCACCAAACTCATAATTTTAAATCCCAGGGACAACAAACCGGTTCTGTGGGCATGGCCTAATTTGTGGGTGTGGCTTGGTGATCATGTGACTGGCTGGGCATGGCTTGTATGTAAATGTTATAAATATTTATATACATATTGTATTTTTTATAAAAAAAGGAGCAACTTTTACCCAAAATCAGGCAAAGCAGGCAGGCAGATTGAGTTGCTCACAGATGTCATTCAAGAAATTCTATCTATCTGCTGATTGGCTAGCTCGATCTGTCACATAAAATTTGCCAGCAAGCAAACTCACAAAATTAACTCACAACACACCATGTGTGTAAATATTGTATTTTTTATTAAAAAAGAAGGCAACTTTTACCCAAAATCAGGCAAAGCAGGCAGGTAGATTGAGTTGCTCCACAGAATCATTCAGTGATCTATCTATTGCCATTGGCTAGCTCACTCTCTCAAATTTGCTTGCTGTGAGTCTGCACTGAATCATAGAACCTTCAGTCCTAAGGAAGGTTCAGCTGTGCTTAAAAGCAGAGCGGGAGATCAAAAGACTAGCTAGAAAGCAAGAAATCCAACCATTTCCTACTTCCTAGCTAATTTAAATCTCCAGCACAGCAGAACAGCTGATGATCAGAAAAAAGGAAAAATAGAAATTTAGCAGGCAAGTTTTCCTGGTAAGGAGTGAGTGGTGGGAAGGGTAGGAGTGAGTGGGCGGGAGGGTTCCCATGGGCCATGCGGGCTGGGCAGGCTTTGTGTTTCTCACAGCCTGGATTAATTGCTTTGGGGGGGTGTGCTCTGGGGTAAGATTTCTCACCAAAATTTTCTCATGGCCCACCAGTTGGTGACTACTATTCTAAAGGTCTGTAGGCCAGACAAGGAATAATGGATGTAAACTGAACAGGAGAGATTTAACCTTGGAAACTAAGGAGAAACTTTCTGACAGTGAGAACAATCAACCAATGGAACAGCTTGCCCTCAGAAGTTGTGGGATGACTTGAAACTTTCAAGAAGAGATTGGACTCCCATCTGTCAGAAATGCTGTAGGATCTCCTGCTTGGGCAATGGGTTGGATGAGATGACCTACAAGGTCCCTTCCAACTCTGATTATCTGTTATCTGTGGGATTTGGGGGTTCTTTGAACTGCACAGAATCTAAGCTAGGGGCTCTCCTGAACCCCTGTGAACCACCAGCAGCTCCCCCTGCCCCCACCTTCCTAACCTTGTTAATTTTTTTAACTTGATTTTTATCTTTACTTGTAAGTTTTAAGCTGTTTTTAATTGTTTTTAATTTATGCTTTCCTTCATGTATTTATATGGTTTCATTATGTTGTAAACCACCCAGAGTCATTTGGATGAGATGAGTGACATAAACATTCATTAAATATAAATAATAGAATCCCATTCAGCTGTAAATTGTGAAACATATTAAGATTTTGCAAACATAATTCTTATTTTAGGTATTTATTAGTGTTTTCCATATAGAATTTGGATAACATTGTCTGCATTCATGATTCAACAAAGAAGACTTTATGAATGAGAATTGAAAAAGACATGATCCCTATATAATAAACCTAGCCTGAACAATGCAAAGAAGATATTGGAAATTACATGCATAATCAAAAGTCTATATATACCTACAAACATTTACAAGCACATAAATAATTAATAGCTTTATGCCCCAAGAACTCTGTTGTAGGTCTAATATATTGGTTTACAAGAAAACATGACTGAGGATATTGCTGCCTAAGAGTGAAAAAAGCAGGAAAATATTTCTTATTTTTTTATGAAGACAATATGTTTGAATTTCCATGTTAACTTTTCTAGTTTGAAAAGAAAACAAGATAAATATCTCAATGTACATAAATATCAGACTTACCATATTTTTCCAGGTATAAGATGATACTTTTTTTTTTAAATATTTACCTAAAAATGGAGGAGTGTCTTATACACAGGGAGCCAAGAAGAGAACCACGCCTGCAAAACTGCCAATACTATATCTCTGCAAACTAGCCTCACGAGCAAAACTTCAGATTGCAGAGACAAACTAACAGATTTCCTCCAATCATGAGTTTTGTGTAACTGATGTCAGCTGATGCTATAGAGAGCATATAGCCAGTGCCCAGATGCAACAGGGAGCAGTAATGTCAGAGCAGTGGTGAGCAGTGGTGAAATTGTTAAATAATTTAACCACCAGTTTGCTCAGGGTCAGGTTGGCCATGGGAGGCGTGGTCAATCCCCGTCCTCCAGCTCTACTACACGTGGGGTGAGCCTCTTGTGATAGCCAACCTGACCCTGGCCGAACCGGTTATTAAATTACACCTCCCTCCATCAAAGTGGATTCTGGGCGCTGCGCTGCAATGGAGAAATGGGAAATGGAATGGCTGGTATGAGAGAAGGAAGAGCAGGGAGAAGAAAGAGGGAAAGCGGCCTCCTCCTTCCTCCGAGCTGGCTGTTTCTTATTCGTTTCTTCACTGCAGTGCAGTGCTGCACCATGGATCACCCATCATCGCCCAGATTCCTTCGTTTTTCCCAAACATTTCTTTGCTTACCTGATTTCTAGCTCTGTCCTGTTTCTCAACGTCATGTCAGGGAAACAAGTTAAAATATTGATTTCTGAATTTTGGGTAAGAAAGGGGGGGGCGTCCTATATATGAGGGCATCTTATAGATGGAAAAATACAGCATGTAAATTGTGAAAGTCTGCTGAATTGTTACTAAAACTTTTGATTTCAAGCTCTTTAATGGAACTTGACTAACTGGGAGCAAAGAAGTATCTCACTGACCATGCAGTTGAAAGCCAAATCATTGGACAAGAGACTTTGTCTGAAAGGGCCGGTTCAACCAAAATTCAATTTGTTTAATTTTATGCCTGATATAGTTTTAGTTTTTTTTAAACAAAGTACATTGAAAAAAAACAAAACCTTGCCAATTTATATAATGGCAGACTTTATAAATTTCAATGAAAAATTAATTATCCTTTATAAACACTCTTCCAAAGAATAAAAATATATTTCTTCTGTGGCATGCACAGCACCCTTGTGGCAACTTAAAGACCAAAATGTTTATTATAGCATGAACCGGAGTACATTACCGTTCATTTCATACACTAGGTTTTAACGTTCAAATGGTCATAAAACACTTCGCATATAACTTAAACATTAAGAGGCATCTTGTGACCCAGTTATTATTCCTGGTGAAGACCAACAATGCTTTAGAGCAAGGGTGTCTAACTTTGGAAGCGTTTAAGACTTGTGGACTTCAAGTCCCAGAATTCTGCAGGCAGCATAGCCATAGCACAGCTGGCTGGGGAATCCTGGGACTTGAAGTCCATACATCTTAAATTTGCCAAGGTTGGACACCCCTGCTTTATAACCACACCTTGACCTTACAGTCACAGGCCAAAGAAAGCATTAGAAATTTCGGATTTGGAAATCGGTGTTCAAGAAGAGAAATGCTAGCATGAGGATATCTTCCCTTCCTGGACATAGAAATGATCCTGAAGCCTTAATATTGTTCCACTGTATTGCCTGGAGAGATCTATCACCTCTCCCAAGGGTTTCAGATTAGACTGAAGGCTGGGCGCTCACTATTGAAGAAGACATCCTTAAACAGATCTCTTTGGCGTCCTTCAGAAAGCTAAAAACGGGTTTTCCTAAGGTTCCAAATTGGCGGTAGCGAGGAGAAGTGTCTTCGCTCTCCCTCCTTCAGCATTTCTCCACCATAAATCGTTTCCTTCGGGCTACCTTCGTCTCGGAGCAGGGGGAAAACGCGCGCACCACCCACCCACCCAGCCGTCAGGTCAGCAATAGTTCGCCTGTTTCTTCCAGGCAAAGCTTGGCAGACTTCTGAGGGAAGGGTTTAAAAAGCTATCATAAGTGGCTTCCGAGCGACGGCGTTTAGCGGTCTCCCTCAGCCGCTTATTCAGCCGGAGGGAGGTGGCGGGGCGGGGAAAAGACGGAGAGGTTGAGTTGGTGATGTTGTGTGTTATGTGTGTATGTTTTTTTTGGGGGGGGGGCGAGGGGAAAGGCGGAGAAGATCTGCTATCGACGCGCTCAGCTACATCTTGTTAAAAGCTTCCTGCGGGTTGGCAGAGTGAAATCTTTATTTAAAAGGCACCAAGTAGCGCCGGGGGAGGAGGAGATGGAAGAGGAAACGCGGGGGGAGGTGGGTGGGCTGGTTACGCTTCTTTGGACCCGGCCGCGGAGTGCAAGGCGCCGAAAAGGCAAAGGAGCGCCTGCTTGGCGAGAGATCTTCTCCCCGATCCCTGGCTACTGTCCTTCTCCTCTCCCAAGCGCACACCTTTTTTTTTCTCCCGTGGAGGCAGCTTTTCGGCGAGAGGTCGGGAATCCCTTGTACTTACACTGGAAGCGATAGTGTGTGTATGGGTGTTTGGAGGGAGGGGGGGGGG
>BHFT01048427.1:0-10366 GCA_004320025.1 Laticauda laticaudata | reverse complement strand
AGTGTGTGTATGGGTGTTTGGGGGGGGGGGGGGGGGTGCCCGACGACGACAGCAGAAAAAGGAAGGGGAAGCCGTGAGGCACCATTTTTAAGCAAGGCAGCTCTGAACCGGTGGCTTGTGTGCCTAGAATAAGGCACTTATTTGTTAAACATGATTAATTCTCTCTCTCTCTCAAACACACACACACACCACCACCACCCCAACCCTCCCCATTGAGGAAAACGTGAGGGGGAAATACAGAGTAAAGAGGAAATACAGAGTAAAACGCTGGCGGGCTTTGATTGGAGGCTTAAACGTTATCCGGAATTTATTTTTTTATTTTATTTTGTCAAGCGATTATAAGATAACAGTATAAGTATAAACATAGTCATGAATACATGAAATGGATACATACCAGGAAAAAAAAACAATAGGACAGAGACTGTAGGCACGTTGATACACTAAGAAGGGAATGGGGAGGGGATGAGAACCTGACAGAGATTAGAAGCAATCTCTCTCTCTCTCTCTCTCTTTTTTTTTTTTCTGTCCCTTTCACANCTCTCTCTCTCTCTCTCTTTTTTTTTTTTCTGTCCCTTTCACAATTTGAGTGGCGCGCGCGCCGTGAAATCCACACTCCACGAGGAAGGAGGTAGTGGGCGGGTTAGGAAGAAAGTTCATAAAGATCGTGGTGTGGGTTTTTGTTTTGGTCCTCCCTCACGCCTTCGTGATGGGTGCATCATAAACTCCCCGTCCAAATTCAGGGTCCTGTGAGCGGCATATACATACATACATACATACGTATATGTGTGTGCGCGCGCGTGTGCGACACATATGTGTCGATTTATATATACACAAATAAACCAAAACAAAACAGGAGTGGTGGTCCGGCTGGACCTGACAGGAGCGAACTGAAAGTGGCGCCTGAGGTGACACAAAGATGACAATCCGCCTTGTGGACAGGGCGGCTGAGGGCTCCTCCGGTCTTCTTCTTTCAAGCCATCTGCACCCTTAAACGTTCCTTTCCATCCGTTTTCTTAAAAAAGAGTTGAAGGTCCACCAGAAAGGTCCTCTTGTCTTCCCGAATTGGCTCCCGCTTCCCTCTTTCTCGCTCGGTACCCTCTTCTCGCTCACATTTTATACGCCGTCTTCCCCCCACTCCCTCCCTCCCTTCCCTTCCTTTTCCCCTGCGGGTTTTAGCCAGGCAAGGCAAAGCAAAGCGCCCGCGCGCAAAAAAGAAAAAGAGCGGCTTGGGCACTGCCAGCCATCAAGTGGCTCGTTAAGGAAATGCAGGTGAGTGTGAAGAGCTCCGTCTCCAGCAAGCTCCTGCTGTCGGCGCTCGGTGCCGGTGGGGACGAGCCCGAGAGAGCAACACGGAGACTAGTGTTTGCGCTGGCAGGAGGGAGACTTTTTTTTTTTTCCCTTTGCTGTCACCGCCTCGCTTCCCACTCGCCTCGCCAGCGGGAGTGGCGTGCGTGTTCGTGGAGGTTCGCTTTGATAGCGCCGTCGCCGTCGTCGCCGATCCCTCCCTCTCCCTCGGATCCCCAGCGATCGCTCTTTAGTTATTATTCCGTTGCTAAACCGAGGAGTCCGAGTGCCACAACCTTCCACAACCCGCCAAGTTCTTTTATTCCTCTTCGCTTTCTTTCCTTTCTTTTTATTTTTATTTTAAATTGTGTTAATCTTCTATCTTCCTCACCGCACACTTTCTTCTCTGGCAGCTTCAGCGTCAGAGAGTTGCAGGTACCGTCTTTAGCCCTATTGAGCCGCGATTGGGCATGGCGCGCGAGACCCACTGAGTTATTTATTCTTAGCGGGTGGGGAGGCAAAGAGATAAAGCTCCCACCCATCTTTCAATTTGAAGAGGACCGAGGAGAAAAAAGAAGAGGAGGAGGAGGAGAAGGAGAGAGAGAGAGAGAGAGAGAGAGAGAGAGAGCACTTTTAAACATCGCCGAGCTGGCCGCCTTCTTTCACCCCCTCCCACCCAGTCTGCAACCTTCCTTCGGCACCAAAACAAACCTGCTGGATCTGTGACATGTGGTTGTCTTTCTTTGCAGTTCATTCGTGGCCTTTTATGGAATAGGAGGACTGTTCTTGATCGTGACCGGCAGGAGCGGAAAGCGAAGACTCCTTAAGATTCCCAGAGAGATCCGAGCTGGCTGCATTTAGTAAGTCGATTTTTGCTCTGCGAGGCTGTTATTGAATCCAAAGAGTCTGCTTCTTTCTGTCCGTTCCATAAACTACAAAATCCATTCCTCTTATAATTTTAACGTGGGAAAAAGACAAGGGCTACCTTTAACCGTGTTTAACCTAAAAGCTCTGTTTGGGGGTATATGGGGGGGGAGGGAGGGAGGGAGAGAGAGAGAGAGAGAGAGACGTGTATGTATGTGTGCTCTGTGCTGCATTAGTTTCTTTTAATATTTTTTTTTAATATGCTGGGCGTTTTAGAGTAGAAGAGTTGAGGAGAGTACTGTTTCTGTTGTGGAAGTCTGTTAAGAGTTGGGATATATTGGAGAATGATTCTCCTTTGCTACACAAAACTGTTCTTCAGTAGACACCTAGAGGATTTAAAATGGAAAGGTAGCATTAGCTGTCATTTCAGCCTGCCAGAATAATAAACAGTAGTAATATTAGTGTGGATTTCCTGCTTGGTTTAGGTGCTTTAATTTCAGCCCTATTCTCTAATCTTCTCTGAAAGGATACTGCCTATCTGCTGTCATTGTTTTCTCTATCTAAACAATATATTTATGACACAGTGCATGCACAAGATACAAGTAAGATTCTTACAGAATGTATGCATGCATGGTTCTGTATGTACATATGTATGTATGTGTGTGTGTGTGTGTATATATATATATATATATATACACATATAGAGAAAGAGGAAGACAGAGAGCACACTCTGTGGGAGATTTGAATTGGGATTAGGCCATGAATATTATGAACTATTTATTGATATAATGTAAAGTCAAAAGATGCAACATTTAAAAACCTAATCAGGATCTGTACATACAAAAAAGTTATAAGGGCATTATTATTCTTTGGACAACAATTCTGTTACTAATACTTGTTTATTTCTTATCATCAGAGATTGAAGTAAATTATGAAAATAATCAATCCAAATAAATGAGTAAATAACCACTCCAAAAACAAACAAACCAAACAAATAAACACAAAAAAACCCCAAACCCACCATTCTGCATTTCAAATTGTAATAAAACCTTTGCTGGTAGATACAATCAGTATGTTTTGAATGTATTGATTGAATCAATAACATCTCAATGTTATTTCTTCTTGCCAAATGGATTTTGATTTTAATATTCTCTCATTATTCTCTTGGGTATACGTTTGATATATTGTATACAGGAGCTTTCAAAAGTATATAAGTCATAAATTCAACTATGTTACCATCTATAAGTTAGAACTGAAATTCAGATGAAGACTGACACAACATAAGCAATTATATGGTGTGATTAGTAATCTCATAGCTTCATTGTTCAAAGTTACTCAGATTTCATTTTTTGTTATATATTGGGAACCTGTATTTAAAAGTGTGTAGTTCCTAAACTGCCAAGGGTGGCTGGGTAATATTATGGATGCTTTTTCTCAAATCATGTCAATTGCTATATTGAAATATGGAAATATTTCTTGCAAGATCAGCTATTTTACTAGCATTTCTAATCAGATTTATTTATACTGCGCTTAATTAAAATTGGCTTAACATGTTAATATCAGAAATATGAGTTGGGATAGTGGCTTCTGGCTCCCATAAATATAAGATTGGGATAGGTTGCAAGTTCTAAGAAGGAGGAATCAATTTTGACATTTGTGGCTGAACAGGCTTAAACAGCAGTATTGGTGATTGTTATTTAACAGTGTTCAAAATGTAATAGATCAGTGCCTTAAATATAATGAAGGCAGAGGAAACAGCCATTATGAGGGCCCAGACATGGAGAACCTCAGTGGGGTCTCCCTTAACCCAGGTCTTCAAGAAGCCTTGGGGAACAGGATAGGGCTACTTTGTTTGAGTTTCAAATATCTGGATGATCAGGATAGCAAAAAGACACATGTCTTTGCTACATCTGTGGATCATCTGGATTTTTTCAGCACAGACATTGGGTCCCAGAAAAAGATATATTGGAAGAGTGAGGAGGGAGGTAGGGAGGGCAGGGAAGGAGGAAGGAAGGAAGGGCCACTACTCAGTTGCTGCTACCATGCTCCTTCTCCACTGTTACTGATGAGTCAGCCATTGACTCAGCGTAAACATGTGCTGAAAATAAAGCTCTTGTAGGCCTTGGGGGTGTGCCCTGGTGATTGCTGCTTCCTATTCTCTTCCTTTTCTCACTTTCATCCTCCATCCTGCTTGTTAATGAATGAAGGGAAACAGTATATGCAAAGAGATACATAAATCCAGCTCTTTGATACTATTTATCCATCTTTCTGCATACCTTTTTTAATCTGTCTTGCCTTCAATTGTCACAGCCCAGCTTGACAGGTTTCTTAAACTCTTCTGGTCTCTCAGTATTGGAAAGCTTCATTTGGAGGTTTGCTTTGGGGTCTACAGAGCAGAGCTCTATTTATATTCAATAGCAGAATTATTGTCCTCGATGAAAGTAACTTTCCAGAAGATTTTCATAGATTAGATGAAAATATCAGGTTTCCAAAAATTCCCAATAAAAATGCTTGGGCAATTTACATAATATTGACCAAGGTTATTTCATTTGTTTAAGTGTAAACATTGGTGGATAGGTAAGGATATGTTATGAGTCATCTGAAATTTTCTATGCGAACTTTTTGGTTGACTCTGTAATGGGAATAGTGAACTCTGTTTCTGAAAATGATTTTGATGCTCTGGAAAAGGCTTGATATAATTTCCCTAGAATGGATACTTCAATCATGTTTAAGGCCCTCTTTTGATAATTATGTAAAATGTATGAAACTAGTGAATAATAAAATGCATTGTGGGATAGTGAAAAAGGAAAAGATTTGCAGTCAGGAAAAACTTTTCTCTTTTGTGCTCGGGAAGTACTTACCTTTTTGGAGTGGATAAAGTTGCTGGTGTCAGCAGTAATGCATTTCATTATGCAATTGTTCTTGTTATTCAGATCAGATAATGGCCTGGTGAAATACATAAGCAGTCAGCAGGGAATGAATGATTAATTTCTCTAACGTGTGCTTACTATAGGACTTCTGATTAATAAAGTACTGTCTACCGGTTCTTGCTTACAGTTGCAATTAGTGGTGAAAAAACTGTTTTCTTAACTTGTTATGTAGCACACAAGGTTTTTTTTTTAAACTGAGATTTACAAACTCAATAATTTGGACTTAATTCACCAAAGCAACAGAGTAATGCTGGTTGACCAATTCATTAACTTCTACCCACTCCCAATAAAGAAAGAGCAAACAGCAAGCCAGCAGAATGCTCAGTTGTGAATATGGCACGTCACATACATTATTAATCTTAGAATGTGCAGTGATTACTTACAGTTAGGGGTAGTTTGGTTGCATTTCGATTTTATCTACTAGTAATTTTTAAATCCTCCCAAACAACATCACAAAGCATATTTACACATTTTAAATACTTTCAAAGATTTAAATGTGTTAAAGTTATTACATATAGTTTAAATTCATTAGTTTAATGTATTCTTTGAATAGATCTCTAAATAATGTTCAAATGAAGTAAAATAATACAGTTCACCAAACTGACAATGAAAAAAATAATATATACAGAGACAGTTTTGTTATAATTACCAGTTCTTAGAACTGGTTAATAATAGAAAGCCAGATTGAGAATATATCCCTTCATCTCCCCAATCCCTGCTCTGGGATATATAATAAAGAGCTATTTAAATGTGCATGTGCTATTCAAATGATAAAAAATAATCTTAATAAAGTTTGTCAAAAATCATCTTGACATAGGTTTTATAATGTGTTCTCCCAGAAAAGCATTTTTTATAACAGAAATAATAAAATATTTTTGTTCTGTCCAGAAATAGCATATGTTAGCCTACTTTGCTAGAACTTGTAGAAAAGGAATTATATTTCTTTATGTATTACACAATTATCTAAATTTTCATGCCAAAACCAACTAATTAATAAAGATACTGAAAGAGAACAAGACCAGAAAAATGCAAGAAGCTACGTACAATATATTGAGTAGTTATCTGCTAACTACTAAGTAATGCTATCATAAATGTTATTTTATATTGTATGTGAATATGCATGCTATATACATGATAAGACAATATTTTAAAATGTGATGTTCAGTTTTTATTTACCAATGTGTAATTTCCAGATTTAGGTATTGAGCTGAGTACTACAGTTTAGACTGTTGTGCAAATCTTTAGTTTCAACAAAATATTTGGCTTTTAGTAAGTTAAATTCACCTATTAAACCCTTTAAAAGTATTTGTCTATGTTTTGCATCTTGAAAATTAAAACTGGGAAAAAACCCTATTCCATTAATATAATTTCTACATACATAAACCAGTATAATTGAATTTTATGTGATAGTTTATCAGCTTGATGTTATCTTAGAAATATTTACAATGAACCTGAAAAAGGGATCTTTCTGAAATTAATGCAAAAGTCCTGATATATAAGATACAATATTCAAGATGGATAAATCATTAAATGCATCTATGTGTAGAGTGCATGTTAGCTATATATTTTCCATTGATAATCACTCTGTGAACTTTATTCTACTTTCTAGAATTACCTAGATGTTAGTTAGTATTCAGGTATTGTACAAAAATAAAAAATAATGAACAGTGACTGACACAACTACTATAAATCAGGACTAACAATGAATTGAATTAATAATATTGAAGTAGTATAATTTTTATATTATATCATATGTTTTTTGAAAGAACAAACCAGTACATATTAGAAAATAAATGATAGCAATGTGATTGACATTACATCAATAAAATATGAAGAAATATAACCATTTATTACTTTTACAATATAATTTCCAGTAATTATTTAAAATAATGAACTATATAAAACTTCAAATGTTTTATCAGTGTTATTTAGCAAAAGAAATGAATATACCATAAAATTATAATATAGTTCAGGATGTGGAGCCATATTCAAGTATCATATTGAAATATTTGATGGCTGTGTGTAATTTAGTTTTCTAACTCATTTAATACAAAGTGTGAAAAAGTTATTTATGTGCATTTGGTGAAACAACAATATTTTGCCCTTGTCTTTTATTCCATGTTTTTAATTCCTCATGTAAAAAAAAAATATTAAATAGGAAGCAATATATATTTATAATGTAGGCTTCAATAATGTGTCATGGATTCACAGTTATACTCAGGCAAATTGAGCAACATATTTCTTTGGACATGAAGTTCTAAATAAATATGCACAGAATTGATAACCTAGTTTTGCATTCTTAATGTTTCTGAGATAATACACACAAATACATATATACACACAAAAACACAGACATGCGTAGTTTCCTCTTTTCTCTTTTGAGTGTGATCTGGTTTATTACTCTATTGAAAGGGGAAAAAAAACCTTATATTTTCAAGTAGAATGTCATGCCAAAGGCCATAATGCTGAGAACTTGTGGTAGGATTTAATCTAGGTTAGGGAAGGGTATCTGTTTTTTTAAAGTCTTTATTTAGTAAAATAAAAAAAAATAACACTTGAGAAGCTGCCCATCAAGCTAGCTTAAGAAAGATATATTATAGATTGATATATTATACATTTATCTGTGTTTGCATCATTATTATCAGTCTGAAGATATTTTCCTCATTTGCTTTGCCTAGTATCAAATAATGAATTTTCATGAAATTAATAACAAGCTACGTGAAGGTTTATCTGATAGATAATGGTTCCATTGCTTCCTATTTAGTACATATGTGAAATTTGCTTCCTATTTAGTATGTAAATATTTAATAATGACAGAACCTCATGGTGATATTGCCATTGCATGGATTTCATTGTCTTTATTATATCTTTAGAGTTGTGTTGGCCTTTATGCTGTCAGTTGTAAAAGCACACATTGAAGCTTAATTATTTTCAACACTGGACTGGCAATGTTATGTAGTCCACATAAAGGTTTTAAGAATATGCAAATATAAGATAAAGCTATTTGCAACTCAGTAAGGCTCATAGACTAAGTGTTAGGAAGTATTGTAAGGTACCTCATTTTGAGATGAGAAGTTAATCAGATTTAAGTGCAGCTTTACAGAGGTTGAGGAATATTGACTGCGTAGTTTATTTTTATATTTTTTCATCTCTACCTGCTTCACTGAATATAAGGAGAAACAGTTTATAGGCCTATGAAAAAGATTACTTGATATCAGTGTTCATAGCTCCTATATTTTTCACTAGTGGAATAACCTCCACAGTGAACTTATTGCTTATTCATTTGATTGTCCGTTTCTTATAATTTTGTCTGTCTTGTATGAATATTTTTCTCAAGTTTGCAGATTGACTTAATGGGTTGCTTAAATAACAGTCATAGTACAAATTCATGCCTTCTGATTCACAAAGCAGCTAATTCGAAAGGACATCTTTTCATGTGCAAAATGCTTCCAATTCTTTTCTAACTGTTCAAATTACTGTTTAGGTATAAACAAAGTATTCTTGGTAGCAAGTACTGTCATACCATTGACAAGCAATATAAACTGGATGGACGGGCAAGGAAAAATTGACAGTGTTGTTTACCAAGCATATTAATTATGCTAAATATTTCTGATGTTCATTATTTGCAATCTTTGTCTCCCTTTTCCAAGATAATTTCTTTGCAAAAACAACATTTTTTTTTCATTTTAAGTTTATTTTAACTTATTTTAGGTCATTTTGTATAATATTTTCAACCTCAGATTTCTTACTGAAAGTACAGTCTCTCCTTTGAGAATGGGAGTATTTATTCAAATAGGAGAATACCAAAACTTAATGACTCCAAACTGTAGTTAATAATTTTTTCCAAATTGTTTTCTGTAATTAACCACTGTAAAATAATCTCCCCTGATAATATGGAGAACCCTTGCCATTTGTTTTACTTTAAACAAATCATACCCTTAAATATTATTCAATCTTACACCAGGGCTTAATTATTTCAATATTACTTAAGTGGTTCAAATATAAAGTACAAAGGGTGTATTAAGACACATAGTTTAAAAGAAAATTTCCTTCGCACCCCGATAGGTGGCATGTGTTTCATTCAGTCTCAGGTTCCCTATTAGAAGCCTGAGAGTTTCAGGGTTCTATATGTTATCTTAGTTATTTCTAGCACTGCATACTTCTGGACAGAGAGCTCTGATGTTCTTGGTATCTGTTGGAACCATTCCCCCAGCTTAGAAATCACAGTCCCAAATTGTAAATACCAACAGTGAGACCACTGTGGTTTATTTTCTGTATCCATTCTCTTTATTTCTCCTTCAGGCCACGATACTCTCCAATTTTTTGTTTATCCTTCTTCCTGATGTTGCAGTCACTAGGCACCATTAATCTACTGTATCATTACTATTGTCTGGTACTTATCTTCTACCATGATGTTTGATCGATTGGCCAGAACCTGCTTTTCCATCTGGATCAGGAAGTCCAACAAGATCTTAGCCCTTTTATTCTCCTCAAACTTCTGTGGAACTCTTAGGAGCCGAAAGTCACCCTGGACGGGTGGTAAAGGCAAAGGAATGCTTCGGTGGTCACGAGGAGTGGAGAGTCTCCTCCACTGACCCGAAGAAAACCCCTCCATCTGAACTAAAAAGACAACTGCCAGCATGGCTAAATCGAAGCCAGAAAGGAAGCTGAGACAGAAGTGAAAAAGAAAGGAAAGATCTTGTAACAGCGTGCTTAGTCTTGGTAAGAATCACTCCAATTTTCTGCAGTGGAATTTCCTTGGAAAGTGGGACTCAAAGGAGGAAATAGTTGCAGATTAACGATTAACCGATCGTGAAGTGACTGTCAGATTTATTTTTTTTTAAAAAAAAGATATTGCAACTAGAAGTAACTTTAAAAGTAAAGGACAGGTTGGATTGGTTAACCCAAATTTCTGGACTGTATTTTTACGACTACTCAACTTGAAGAACTTTAGGAAACTTGGAAAACAAACCTTATTCAGAGACATATTGATTGGAGTTAAAGTGTTTTAATTTCAGCAGGTTTTGCTCCTTTCAAAAATCCAGTGTGCTTTGAACATCTTGTAAACAGCCTATTGTTGACAGAGTAATAGCAGCAGCAATCAGACCAATAAATTCCTCCCACCCAGTAAATCAAGCTGCTAGTTAAACAATAACCCTTTCCTTGCAGACTCTAATACTACCTCATTACTTTAATTAAACACTGATAATTCATTACCGCCAAAACTATACAACTTTTTCTACCTCGATCACCTATATCATGATAGAATAATCTCTCTCCCTCCCTTT
>BHFT01048426.1:0-18661 GCA_004320025.1 Laticauda laticaudata | reverse complement strand
AGACATAACAGAGCTATGGAAGCCCACACAAACTTGGCACACAGAAATCAGGAAAACTTCCCTTTTGGAAGCAGCGGAGAAAAAACTTGCACCAACTATAGCTCTTTAGTTACTGACGTGTATGAACTAAATAAAACATAGTTGGGTTTAGGACACTAATATGTATCCAAGTTATGTTGGAAGTGAGACTCCCTTCCCAGGAGGAAACCATACAAGAGACTTATTGTCTGGTAACATTCATACTATGAATTCTGGCGCTACCACTGAGAGATGGGTAGAGACCCACTTAGGTGACTGTAGGTACACACATGTCAAGCATGCCTAAACCGTAGCATCAATATAAATACTCACACGTTATTAGTTTTGCGTGTCGAACTAACACTATCACGTAATCGAGAGTATCATAATATGCCAGCAACATCAAGAATATGACAGTTTATCTACTGAAGCTCGTTTGAAGCCAAATTACTAGCAGTTCTTCCTTTGAGCAATAACCCCTCAATACACCAATTCCATTTATAAGAAATAGGAGCACATAACTTTCATACAAATTGAACGAAAAGATCACAACGTATCATTGCTAACTGCATCTGTTCAAACTGATTCCCTATGTTTTGTAATGATAGTCTCTGTCCGTCTTTTCCTTCCCCTCACACATTTTTCTATCTCACATACTTTGAGCAGGAATAGTAAGTACGAAAAAATCAATGCTTGTTACTCTCTCCGTCCCTTTTGAGTTTTGTGATATATTTCCCCAATAGAAACTCTACTTAATATAGTTGAGGTTAATGCACACTGTCGGGTACAATATACACTTAGGAGGCAATTATTCCATTGCCGTACTTAATACTGTAGTTTTGTTCTCTCTCAACCTCTGATGTCTTTTTGTAAGAGCATACCAATTGAATTGAGATAAACATGTACCCACGCCCTATAAACTCCGTTGTCACTAACTCAAGGCAACACCGCCTGGTGCAAATTCCCACACTAGCCTTACCATTTGATCACGAAGAGAATTTTCTTGCTTACTTGATCTTCTCACACAACATCAAGACATTCGGAGGGATACCCATTTCAGAGGTTGGAGCCTAGGCTAAGAACAAAGGCTTACTTTGAAAGGACTAAATTAAAGATTTTAGTTACGTTAATCTCTTTTCTGCGAGCCCACTCGTCATCCCCTCTGGGCACCTGGGGTCCTTATTGTGTATTAGCCAACAGAGCCGAATAATTAATCGCCAATCAAGAGCTGTCCATTCACTATCTGGGTTTATTTTTTTGGAGAGCTTGGTACGTTGGCTGTTAATATCCACGCGATTGACGTTTACTCTGCCTAAATTCAAACAACTAAGCAGATCTCGGGGTTAACAATGTATTGGCAAATTTACTGTGGGTTGATCAGTCAACCCTCCACATACGACCACCGCCATTATATATTGGCTCGTATACATACGTTTGCCCTTGAATTCTGTCACACACTAGGACTTAGTACATCTTTCTTTCTTTCTATAGGGTGTATAAGATAATTCCCCAATAAGGGTTAGTGTTATGGGTATGGCGCGTTCATTGACGACTATTAGTGGTTTTGCTACAAACATTTAACAACAATCGCTGTGGGGGCATCTGTAACCCCATTCAAGTAGGCCCCACCAGCTCCATTACTGGACCCAACTTAGGTTCAACCATTACATTATACGATCACTTTGAGTCTTTTTCGAGAAACTCACTGGGGGGGTTCACCGGGGACATATGGTTTGAGTCGTCTCTCGGTGGGCGCTTGGACTAGTCCTTTATCTTGTTCTATGTTGATCATCGTGCTTGGTGCACATCTTGGTCTCTAAGTTTACCATCATGAGGTTGGTTTATCTCTCATATTTGTGCCACGTCGCTACAGGCGCTAAGCAATTTACGTAAAAATCTTTGGTAGAGGTTTGCACACCTACTCCGCAGTCAATCTGCCAACATGATCTTCCTAGTCGAGTTGGTACAGTTTTGAGTAAGTATGATAGGGCATGCACCACACTCCGCGATACTCGAGCGAGACATTTAATGCCAGAAAAAGCTTGTACCCATGTTTCCCAACATGACTTCAGTAAGCAGCGGTCTGAAAACAATGTTTTGATTCAGGAGTACAGAGCATTAATTAGATGAGATCTATGTAAAGCAGGTTAGATGCCCGAGAGAGAAATTTAAGTTGAGGTAGGGAATGTCCATGTTAATGGTAAGAAAATAATACATTATTGCGAGATAATGGAAACGACTAGCGACAGAGGAGATTTGATGAATAGGCGTGTACTGGGTGAAAGTGTGCACACAATCTCTGCGTCGATTTGAGATCTATGGAGCGGAGAGGTTGAGAATCATTAGTGGATGTGTGCCTACATATGTCGCATATAAAAAGGTACCATGGAAAGTTCCAAAATCAGAGAGGTAGAATACATGTTAAAAGAAAGCATAGGCGGAGAGTAAGAGACGAAGTTATGCATTCGTGGTACAGATCGACAGTGGTACCCTGGCTGCGGGTGCCTGTGGGCTGGGCACTTCCTGGTTCGCACCTAGCTTTCGGCGGTTGAGGCCGTGGCGAAGCCTGTGACGAACGCATAAAACCTCATCCCAGTGGCGAAGTGGAGAGCAGGTTGTACTAGTCCTGGAGATGGGTCTGCACCACTGTAATAATAAAACTGTTGACTACTGGTCTGGCGGCAGGAAGCCGTGCTCAATGTCCTTTCACCTGACTGGTGACTGTGATTCGCCTGGTACTTCACGGAGGGTCTGGTTAGCACGTAAGGTGGAAAGGGCTGTGGTTGGAAGGATGGACGTCGGTGGTACACAAGCTGAGAGAAGATCGTACGTCTGCTTTTCTGATGGTGTCCTGATCTCCTGCAAGGACAGTGTGGCTCTGGCCCTCTGGTCTGGCTCTCTGCCTACTTTCCTGTGGAGGTGGAGCTGGGTGAGTGAATTTGGGGTTGGCCTGTGGTGGAAATGCACTCTCTCACATAGACTGCATCAGGGGGTGCCCAGCACTCAAAACCATCGGTGTACAGCTGTATCAGGGGTTCTCCAACGTGGGATGCTCCAGAAGATACCTGCCTGAACAGGAGCTGAATCTTGGCCAAAGAGGATGGCCCCTGTGGGCTGCCTGAGGAGAGGGTTGTGAGAGGGGCTAACTCCTGTGGCGGATTCACCTCCAAGAAGCTGCAATTTGCCATCAATGCAGGTCTCACCTTCGGTCCGTCGGCTTGACCGTGGCCTGGCCAGATTTTCTTGAGGTGGCAGCTTCCCGTACCAATGTGCATAGTGCTCCACCACCAGAGCACCTCTGAAGTGTAGCCGACTCTCCGCTCTCTCTCTCAAGCAGCCTGCTTCCTTTTGGTGTCTTGAAAGAGCGTTGTCTTCACAAATAGATACTCTTCTCCCTCAGCATTCCAGCACCTCATCCTCATGTCCCGTTGATTGAGTATTGCGCTCTCTCCTGTTCATTGCGTCTGCCTCTTCCTCCTCTGACAGGGCCATATGGGCCCATCATAGAGGGCTTCGAGGTTGTGGGGGCTGCTCCTCCACACCACCACCACACCAGCATCAACAACAAGTAGCAGCGAAAGCAGGACCAGCAGCACCAGTAGCCGCAGGACTAGATCAGTAGCAGCAGAGTAAACACCAGCAGCGCCATCAGCACAGCAGGACCAGGAGCACAGCACACCAGCAGACAGAGCACCAGGAGCACGCAGGACACGGAGCACGCAGGACAGGACGCAGTGCCAGCAGAGTAAGCACCAGCAGAAGACCAGCACAGGAGCAGTGCCAGCAGAGTAAGCCCAGCAGGAAGCCAAGCACAGGCACAAGCACCAGCAGAGTAATGCACCAGCAGAAGCACAAGCACCGAGGAGCAGTGCGCAGAGTAAGCAAGGCAGAAGCACTAGCACCAGACAGGCCAGCAGAGCTCCGCACAAGAAGTCAGCCGGACAGGAGAAGCCCAGTAGAAGCAGAGTCAGGCCTGGGGGTGGGATGGTGGCCCGTGTCCCTTGTCAGGGCTGGAAGCAGATGGCAAGAGGTCTTCTCTTCTTCCCATGGTTTTTGGGGTTGTTGGCTTGCTGGCTGGCTGGCTGGAGCTGTGTCTGGCAGCAGGTCTTTCCTCTGAATGGTGACCTGCTTGCGAGCTGCTTCCCTTTATATCTGCGGGGCTGACGCAATGCATCCTCCCCGCATGCACAGTGAACGCTGTGCACCGCTAGGCATTCCGTCTGGCATCCGCTCATCGCTCTGCATCCGTCTGCCATCACTCTTCTGCTGCGTGTCTGCTTTCGCGTGCTCCCCGGAAGCCCTGCGGATATGCCATCCACTCCCATCGCTAGGCTTCCATGGAGCATACGCTTTCCATCCCCTCTACATCCCCCGCCCCGTCCGGTTCTTTCCATTGTTGTCCGCTTTGCTTATGCAAATTCGGGGCATTTTTGAGAGCAATAACAACGGATGGAACATTTTCTCATCCGCGCTGTCTTTTTACAAACGTTTTGCATCCGTCGGCCAATATGACAGGCCTTAAAGAAGTATCTGAATGAGAAGTTGAAACATCTTCAGAAAAACAAAATCCAGTTGCCTTTTGATCAAATCAGCTTTGCACACCATGACTGGATGAATTGTATTGAGAATCTATATAGAAATTCCATCAAGCTATACGTGAAGCTTATATAGTGGTATGAAAGATAAGAGGAAGGACTGTAGACTGGATGACTAACATATAAAATATATCTCAAGGTATCTGAAGTATTTCAGAAGGGATCCTTTCCAGTTTTCTGGAGACCAAAATGAAAAGAAGGAAGAAATGTCTTTGGTCTTACAAGATTCTCTTAATATAACCTTACAATAAAAAAGTTAGAGTACTACTTCTTGTCTCTCTTAGCTCAAAGGGCCAACAGCAAGAGAGTTAACTAGATCTGTAAACTAGATCTGTGATAGTGGGTGAGACTTTTAGTTCATTACAACAGAAGTGGGCACCTTGTAGTCTTCAGACGGTTCCCAAACTCTCATCTTGTGGCCAAGAGTTTCTCTCAAAAGGAATCATCAAGCTACAATGTCAATTATTGTTCTGGCAGCAGAAAATTATTTTGCCTTTTTGGGCAAAAATAAGAACAGATGTGATATCACAATACCTCTTGAAGTCTGGTGATGCTTGTTTGCTGTGTGTGTGCACACATGCAACTTTTTTCTGCAGATCATCTTAAGACTGACACGTATATTGGAAACACCTGACAGAAACTTTGGGGAAGGTTTGAGGAAAGAGATTACAAGTTTTTATTCACCCTATTTGGCTGCACTGGTATTCAGAGCCAATCTTTCTGAAATCAATGGACAGTTGGCACTGACAAATTCATATTGGGCATAATTAGTTGCCCAATTACCCTTGAAACCCTCTGAAGAAAGGGAAACTTGCAGTGGCAAGTTCTAAAATTCACCTGTGGTACATAATCTTCAAATTTATATCAGTTGCAAACAGTGGTTATTTTATGTTATGTACTTGAAGCTTGATGGATTCCAAGGTACTCCAACTTCCTTACGTATCTTTCTAAGTCCTTCCCAATGCTTTCAAAAGACAAAGAAAGACGTCTAATTCCTAAGTGAGTTTTTTGTAGTCCTTCTATATCTAAGAAAAGTGTCCTCCACTGAAGATAATTGCTAAAGTAATCTCTGTATGGGTAATAGTTACACAACCTTGTCACCAATAGAGAAGGTTAAGTATATATATTTTAATTAATGAAGTTGCAGCTCACCGACTTTTTGAAGTGCATTTCTTGAAATAAAGAAACTATAGCTATACTAATTAGCAAATGTTTGTCTGGTCTGCATATGAAACATTTATTCATTTTTTTCCTATCATTTAAAGGTAAAAGTAGATCCTTGAAAGAAAGTAGACCCAAAACTCTGTGCTATAAAATAATGTGTTTATTTCTACCCTCCTCTAAGCCTGATACAATTTTATAGAAATAATGGGTGTTTGTTTATTTATTTTCTAAAGTAAGACACCCATCTCAACAAGTGACTCTGAGTGGCATACATCATAAAACATAAAACAATTAAAAATAATTTTAAAATATTTTAAAATTAATTATATAAATTATAATTTTATAAACTCATTTAAAAACTAAATTATATAAATAAAAATAAACAAAATAAATATATATAAATCATTAGTAAGACCACACCTGGAATAAAATAAACAATATATACATATAAAACCACACCTGGAATACTGCATCTGGTTTTGGTCATCACATTATAAAAAAGATGTTGAGACTTGTAAAAAGTGCAAATAAGAGCAACTAAGATGATTAAAGACCTGGAGACAAAAACATATGAAGAATGATTGCAGGGATTGGCTAATCTAGAGAAAGGAGGGATAAGGGGTGACATGATAGCCATATTCCAGTATTTGAGGGGCTTCCACAAAGAGGAAGGGGTCAACTTATTTTCCAAAACACCAGAAGGCAAGACAAGAAACAATGGATGGAAACTAATCAAGGAGAGAAGCAATCTGGAATTGAGGAGAAACTTCCTAAAAGTGAGAACAATTAACCAATGCAACAGCTTGCCTTCAGAAGTTGTGGGTGCTTCATCACTGGACATTTTTAAAAAGAGACTGGACATCCACTTGTCTGAAATGGTATTAGGTGTCCTGCTTGAGCAAGGAATTGGACTAGAAGATCTCCAAGGTCCCTTCCAGCTCTATTCTAAGAGACCAATATAAAGAATCTGGGTTTCAAATCTATGAATACTTCAATGGTGTGAATGTGTATGAGCAAGTTAAGTCAGATAATTACAGTTGTACATCTGCTCTGATTCTAAGTATCCTGAAAAATACCATAAGAGATGCAGTCAAAGCCCTTTCTGTGAGCTTCTGTGTGACAATACTGCCAGGCCTCATGAGTGATGCTAAACCCACAATTAAAACAGTGGTAAAATTCATTTTTTTTTTCCTACCAGCTCTGTGGGTGTAGTTTGGTGTGTTGTGACTTGGTGGTCATGTGACTGTGTGGGTGGATGTGGCCAAGTCGACGTCTCTCTCTCTCTCATCTCTCATCTCATCTTTTTCTTTCTCCTCTCTCTTTTCTCTCTCTCTCATCTCTCTCTCTTTCTTTCTTTCTCTCTCTCTCTCTGACACTTTTTTTGGGGAGAGATATCAGAGAACTGCACCTTTTTATAGTGCAATTTAGTGTTAAGGTATTGGACTAGGAATTGTGAGGGTCCGGTTCTAGTCCAACTTCAGCCATAAAAGCTTAATGACTAACTTTGGACCAATAATTACTTCCCAGTCCAACATATCTTACAAGAAAATTATTAGGAGGAAAAATAGAGAAATTGGACTATAAATGAACAAAACAATAATTTTAGAAGCAATTATACTTTCTGATAGTTTAATAGTACTATCCATTGAGAGAAATCTTTTTATACTCATATCCCTTTCTTGGGAATAATTAAAACTGTGAAAGCAACTCAGACCACCAAAGCTTTATAATTGGCCTGGGAAATTGTATTATATTTTGTGTGAGTTTTTTTTCCCTCTAGCTTTTAAAAATTGAAAAGTCCCTTCAAGGAGGCATTAGAAGACATAATAATCCCAATTCAGAGAAATTTGCTATAGAATTCAGTGTTCTTGATATAATTATTCCATATGAACTTTAGAGCTGGCTGAGTCTAGGTTCTCCTTCTCTTTTAAACTTTACATATTTATATGCATGGAATTCTTTGGGATTTAGCCTTCATGCTCTTGCTACAAATGACTTGGAAGGATTCCACAGGATATCTATTTTGAAGATGCAGATACTTTGGGAATGCCCTCTGCTGTGTTTCATTCTCAAGTCAGAGAGAGCTAACTTTCAAGATGCCATTTCCCAATCCCAGGATACTTGTTAAATGAGGGAGGGAAACCAACATACTGCTGCAATGTCTAATAAATTGGATCAGAGGAAGACGTTCTCTTATAATGGAATGTTCCAATTTAATTCAACCATATCAAAGAGAAATCACTGCCTTTAAATGAATACGACCACAATTGAGCCCAAAATTTATGTTGCTAAGTGAGACATTTGTGAAGTGAGTTTTGCCACTTTTCCACATCACATTTTTTAAACGAGTCACTGCAGTTCTTCAATTAGTAACCCAGTTGTTAAGTGAATCTGGCTTCCGCATTGACTTGGTTTGTCAGATGGTTGCAAAAGGGGATCACATGACCCCAGGTCACTGCAACTGCAACTGTCATAGATGTGGGTCAGTTCAATGTAAATCACCTGACTATGGAGGATGCTGCAATGGACATAAATGTGAAAATTGGTCTTAAGTCACTTTTTTCAGTGCCGTACCATCACTAAATGAACTGTTGGAAGTCAAGGACTACCTATGGTTTCTTAATTGAACTGAAGGGTAGACATTGCAGGTGAGAAAAATTAGTCATTAGCAGGTGAAATTTAACAATACACACATGACTGGTTGACTGGTTATGAGCTGTGTGCTGTCCTCAGACAGTTCACATCAGGGGTGGGATTTAAATTGGTGGATGTGGCTTGGCTTGGTGGGTATGGCTTGGGAGGCATGGCGGAGAAGGATATACTGTAAAATCTCAATTCCCTCCCCACCCCACTGACCTGCTTTCCAGCTGCATTCTGTGCAGTCCCAATCAGCTGGGACTCAATGGGAAGCAGAGAATAGATGGGGGCAGAGCCAATCAGAGGCGGTATTGGTTGGTTGTCTGAACTATTCAAAATTTCCACTACTGGTTCTCCAGAACCAGTCAGAAACAGCTGAATACTACCTCTGTTTCACACCATACCTAGAACTCTGAAGTTTGGTGAATGGCACCTTGTTATATATGGGTAGTCCTCGATTTATGACCATTCAATTAACCATTATGATGATTTAAAATTGTGATGGCATCAGAAACTATGACTTACAAATAGTACGTGCATTTCTGACCTTCATGCCACTGCTGTGATGTATGATAGCAATGTGGGCACGAGGCAAGAGGCTTGCATTAACCACCAGTTGCAACATCCTGAAGTTACATGACTGCAGTTTGTAACTTCAAGTGGTATGCCAACTGATTTGGGATTGTACTGAAGGTACCAATTACTATTGGTTGTCAACTCAAAAAATATTTGTATGGTCTTTTTAGAGTTGCCAACAGAAAGGAGGGGGGAGCAGTGCAGCAGCTTGCAAAACTGAAACTGCATTCCATAAATGTTTTCAAAGATAGTAACTAGGTGTCTGAAGTTTTTGCTGTGCAAAATTCTAACTGGAGAGCATGATTGATGACTCTTGGCTAAGGAACTATTTAGAACTACTGCCACAGTTGTTCTAGGCCAGGTGTGTCAAACTCGATTTCATTGAGGGTTGCATCATGGTTTTGTTTGGCCTTGGATGGTCAGAGTGGGCATGGCTAGGGTGGGCATGGCCAGCTCAACATCATTCGTGTTGGGGGCACCTGTGGTGACCTGAGCTCTCTGCCAGAGAAAATGGTCTCCTGAGTTCTGTTTTCAGCTGTGATGGCCTCCTGCAACCCTCTACCAGTGAAAACTGAGCTTGGGAAGGCCACACACAGCCTTCCCGAGCTCTGTTTTTGCTGGCAGAGGCACTGCAGGTCAGTCCTTAGCTGTTTCCAGGGTGGCCCTGCAGCCCAGATCGAAACACCTCATTGGCCAGATCCAGCCCCAGGTTTTGAGTTTGACATCCCTGTTCTAGACCGAGGTCACCAACCTTTTGGACCTCAGGGACCATCAAACTCATAATTTTATATCCTGGGGACCACTGATATGAATTTTGACTGATGGTGGCTTGCTGACATTGGAGAGAGAGGGAGGGAGAGATCTGATGGAACCTCTCCCCCCCCCTCTCTCTCTCATACACACACACATACACAGAGGCAGGTGTGGGATTCAAGTTTCTTAAGAACTGGTTCTTGGGCATGGCCTAATTTGTGGGTTTGCTTGGTGGTCATGTGACTGGCTGGGCATGGCTTGTATATAAATATTATAAATATTTATGTAAATATTGAATTTTTTATAAAAAAGAGCAACTTTTACCCAAAATCAGCAAGAGCAGGCAGGCAGATTGAGTTGCTCACAAAATCAAAAGATTCAGAGATCTACTTTCTGCCATTGGCTACCTGAGTCTGTCACATTAAAATGTGCTTGCCAAGCAAACTCACAAAATTAACTCACGAACACACCATGTATGTAAATATTGATTTTTTTTATTTATAAAAGAGAAACTTTTCTCCAAAACAGGCAAAGCGGCAGGGCAGATTGAGTTGCTCACAGAATCACAGATTCACTTAGAGAATCTGTATTTCCACAATCGGCTATACTGAGTCTGCAACTGAATAATAGAAGCTCAGTCCTAAGGAGGGGTTCAGCTCTGCTTAAAAGCAGAACAAAAGATCTAAAAGATTAGCTAAAAAGCCAAGAAATCAATTGTTTCCTGCTTTCTAGCTAATCTCTAAATCTCCACAGCCAGAAACAGCTGATGGTTTGGGGGAAAAAGGAAAAATATAGCAACTTAGCCAGGTAAGGACGTGAGGGCAGCAAAGGTTTCCCACTGCCATATGGGCAGCACAGCCTTGTGTATCCCATGCAGCCGCTGGATTAATTGCCTTTGGGGGGGGGTGCTCTGGGGGTGACATTTCTCTGCAGGCCACCAAAATTTTCTCATGGACCACAGCCAACCAGTTGGTGACCACTGTTCTAGACTTTCTCCAGTCCTTTCTTTTCAATTCTGCTGTTAATTCCTACAGAAGGCACCCATTGGAGATGCTGGATTTGCTAAACAACCATGTGATTCAATTACTAATCATCAATAAACTCAGTTCCAATTCAATTCAGGACCACACCAAATTATGATGGGAATGCTATCCCAACTGCAGTTGAAAGTTATAGACTACCTGTACAACTATGACCTGATAGCATTCAATGTCAAAAATGCACAGGAATTAAAGAAAACCAAAAAGAATTCCTTGTTTTTGTACATGCATGATACAAGCAGTTTTACGAAGGCATGTGGAAATTTCCCAAGCCTCTAATTATGTAACTAAGCACCAATAACATATTAACTGGGTTTTTTTGTTTTGGGTTTGTTTGTTTTTTTGTTAATCCAATGCGATCATTTAAAAATTTAGTCAAAGAGAGAGAAATAAAATTGATTGTGGCATTTTTGCAGATCGACTGATGTATTGATTTATTTCAAGGCTAATTTTGAAATTTGTCTGAGGAAACCAGCTTAGCAATTCGAAAACAGGTGAGGGAAGGCTTTGAGGAGCTTTTTGTCTTTTTTTGTGGCTTGAAACATCATGTTTCATCTTTCCTGGGCTTCCCAGAAAACATCTGCTAGCTTCAGATGTGTGGTTTGACACAGTTTTGTTTCAGTCATGAAACAGGGCACAAAGCATAAACCACAATATACTAAACACAATAGCTGAACTAAAACCATCAAACTGCCTTATGGCTTAACACGAAGTATACAACCAGCTATTTAGTGGAGATTCACAGCTATGTGGTGCTGTGATTCTGAATCCCACCAGCTTTTAGCAAATATTGGTGATCCTTCTTAGAGGTCAAAATCATTATTTCAGGGTTGAATGATAGGATTCCCATTTTGACCACAAAGATATTTTGAGGTTATGGCGTCTATTGGCTTCAACCTCAGGTCAACAACTTGTGAAATACTGTTTTCAATCCAAGGATGCTTTGATAGATGAGACAATAGGCTTCCTCTGAAATATTTCCACAAAAAAAGAACAAAGCTGAACAGATGCTCCGTAATATTTTAATTTTGATAAGAGCTGTTTATAGAGAGGTTAACAGTCGAAAAGGGTTGAGAATTCATTGACATCCACAGAGTTTTGTACTTCAGAAAACATCTCAGGAAGTTGTTAGATATAAAAATCAGTGTTTTCTTTGGTACTTTCAAGGGAATAGTGTATTGAATGAATCAAGTAACAGCAGACACCTTACTTAAAAGGCAGATTCTGAAGAGTCAGCTTGGTTTAGTGGTTAAGATCAGAGGTGTGCTTCAAAAAATTTAGCAAAGGGTTCTCTGCCTGGTTGCTGGGTGGGCATGGCCATGGTGATGGGGTGTTTTTGTCCTCCCCAGGCTCTGGAGGCTTTCCTTGAACTCCAGGAGGGCAAAAATGGCTTCCCTGGGCTCAGGAGACTTTCTGGAAGCTGGAAACAGGCCATTTCCAGCCTTCCAGAACTTCCAGGAGGCCCATTTTTTGCCTTCCCTGAGCCTCCACGCACACCGTGCATTTACCTGCATCCAGAACAGGCCGCGTGGGGACTCCTGTGAGGGTTTAGTGGGCAGGGCCAGCCAGGAGTTAGATTTGGGATTCTCTGAGCTGCACAGAATCTTAGCTAGGGACTCTCCTGAACCCCTGCAAACTCCCAGCAGCCCACCCCTGGTTAAGGCACCAGACTACAAAATGGGATACTATGATTTTTAGTTCCACCTAGGCAATGAAAAGCAGCTGGGTGATCTTGAGCCAATCATGCTTTCTCAGCCCAACCCACCTCACAGAATTGTTGTGGGAAAAGAGAGGAGGAAGCCGTGTTGGCTATGTTAGCCACTTTGAGTTATATGTAAAAATAATAAAGGCAGGATACAAACAAACAAAGCTACTTGGAAAAATTATCCTGACAGTGAAATGCTGGAAATCTTACAGCCTTTTGTATCTCTAGTTTCAAAGCATTTTACTATGTCATTTTTCCAATGATGTAATGAGGAAATTTACAATAAAAACATATTTTTATCTCCCTCACAACGCTGATTCTAACAGTGGATTTTTGAGAAAAATATATCTGAGGACAAAATAGTTCAGGAATTTCCATCTGTTTCTTCCTCCCCACCATATCACTCCACTCTCTCATTCCCTTTGACTCTCATTTCTCTCTACATTAACAGAGATAAATTCACTTCCAATGTGCAGGGGTAGGATTCAAAAATCCCAACAACTGGTTCTCTGCCCTTTTGCTGGGTAGGTGTGGCCTACTGGAACTTCCGGGAGGGCCATTTTTCACCTTCCCCAGAGTCAGGAGGCTTCCCTTGGGCTCCTGGGACAGCGAAAATGACCTCCCTGGACTCTGGAGGCCCTCCGGAAGCTGGAAAGAGGCCCAGTTCCAGACTTCCAGAACTTCCGGGAGGGCCATTTTTCACACTCCCAGAGCCTCTGTGTGGATCATGCACTTACCCTGCATCCAAATGGGCCACATAGAGATTCCTGGGAGGAGAGGGGCGGGCAGGACCAGCCAGTCAGTTCAACTACCAGTTCAGCAAATGAGGTGTAAATTTAACATCTGGTTCGCTCGAACCAGCCCAAACCAGCTGAATACCACCCCTGTTAATGCAGCATACAAAAGTTTAATATTTATTTGATAGTCATCTGACTGAGAGCTAATTGGGTTTAGTGGTTGCCATTCATAAAAACAGCTAACTTTTATTGCAGGGATGTCTTGATGCATAGAATAGAATGGATATATTTTCCCTGGGCAAATATATTAATAACAGCATAAGATATACAACTTTCCCTTCACTGATGTGGCTGGTTCTTTTGGAGAAAGATGATCCATTTGAGCACTCAACTGAACAACTGTCAGAAAGGTTTCATGCTGCTGATAAAAATTTTGCAAATAAATCCAGATCTCTGGAAGCAATTCAAGTACACGTGACTTTTCCTAGAGGACAAGCAGCTTGAGTTCAGGTTAGGAAGGCGTTTGTGACACAACATCAATTCCCTTTCCAGATTCATGCCATATCTGAAAATTAAGTAAGTAATTAGACAAGACTAAATGGAATTCATTTCAGAATTAGACAGAGCTGGTTTGTCACCCTTCTCCCCACCTCCATTATGCTCTGACAGCCTGTACATTAGCTGCAAACATAATCAAAGATCATGAGTTTATGTAATTACAAAATGTGAAATTCCCCAGTTTTTTGAACAAAAATACATTCTGCTGAAACTTAAATAATTTTATATGTAAGAAGCAAAGAGAAGACACATTAATGCTGGAATGCAGTCACCCCATAATAATCTTTCACTCCTTCTATCATTCTAGAGAACAATTCTCCCATTTCTAACTTTGTCCTTCCATATGCCCATATGCTGAGTAGATTTCCTTGTAATCCATGGGCCAAAGTATGTTAATTACAACCACAACTAATTAACATACTGAGCCTTAAAGGCCCAGTCCCACTGGCTGACAGATGCAAAACGTATGCAAAAAGGACACAGCGGATGAGCAAAATTTTGGGGGTGGCTCCATCAGTTGTCATCCGCTCCAAAAATTGGTGAAAATTTGCATAAACAGAACGGAAAAGAACGGACGTGGGTAGTATGTAGTGGGGATTTAAAATGGATGTTCATAGGAAGCCTACGGATGACAGAGGATGGAAGCGGATGACACATCCGAAGGGGTTCCGGGGAGAATTTCAAAGCAGAACGCATAGCGGAAGGGGTGATGCAACCAGCGGATGAAGCGGATGCATCACGGACGCCTATAGGAAACAAAGGGATGCCGTGTTGGATGTATATCGGAATTGCAAAGTGTTCATTGAAGCCACTTGGGATGTATGAATTGCATCAGCTCCGCAGAATATAAACGGATGCTGGCATGCATGCAGTCAAGGCATTCAGGGGAAAGAGCGTGCTGCCCATACAACTAGGCAGGAACAGTCCATGGTTGCGTCAGTCAGGCAAGGAAGAGGAAGCCCGTGCCTACTCATTCGCAGCCCTGGCAAGAAGGCCCAGAACCAAGCATGCCACCGCCCTGGCACTGCATTCTGAAGCTTCCTGCTGCTGCTGCTGCTTGTGGTGACGCAGCCGGCAAGGCCCTCAAAAGCCCTGCTGCTAAAGGTTCTTGCTGGCTCAGCCCGCTGAAGGCCCTGCTGCTCAAGCCCTGACAGGACCTGTTGATCAAGTTCCGCTGAAAGGCCCTGCTGAAGCCCCTGCCAGAGGGAGGAAAGAGGGAAGGAGAAGGTGGAGAGAGGAAACAGTACACGCGTTTCCGAGGAGCACGAAGGATGAGGTGCTGGAATGGCTGAGGGAGAACGAGTACCTCTGCAGAAAGGGCCACAGACTGTTATCGCAGACAGCCAAAAAAGAAGCAGGCAGCCTTAAGAGAGACAAGGCAGAGAGTCTGGGGTAACACTGGGCAGAAATACTCCTTAGGATGGTGAAGCACATGCCACACCTGGTATGGCAAGCTACCCTCAGAAATTCCAGGCAAGGCCGGCTGTCAAGCTCACTGACGGGCGGGAGATGTATGTCATGGCCAAGTGCAATTTCCTGGAGGGTGAGATCCGCCAACTGAGGAGCAGCCCCTCGGAGACCCCTCTCCTCAGACAGGCCCACAGACAGCCAGTTTCGCGCTTCCAGCCAGGAAACGCAGCTACACGCTGTCCAGGCAGGTTGTTTCAGAGGGCCGCAACAGCAGAGGATCCCCTGCAACAGCTGCACTTCCCATGCAGCAGACCTTGGAGGATACCCCGTGGAGGATGACGCCTGCTGCTGTCAACAAAATGGAGAAAGAAGAAGCCAGTCACCAGAGGCCAACCAACCCCCACCCCCATCTACAGAGGATGCAGGCAGGGTAGGCAGACTGGAGGGCCAGGACCAACAGTGTGCTGTTGGAGATCAGGGGACACAATGAAGCCAGCACAGAACTTCTCTCTCAGCTTGGTCACAAGTGGACATAGCCATCCCTCGGCTGGAAGCCACCTTCATCACCTATGTGAGCAGACCCTGAGGACCTGCCCGAGGCCTCAGTACCAGGTGATGAAGCAGAAGATCACAGCACTCTGCACAACCTCAAGTCGCCAGCTGAAGCTGCTCCTACCATCCAGGTCTGCTCTCCACCCAGGCGATGTCACAGCCTCTGTCCAACCGGCTTTTCACAGCCCCCTCACCATACGCAAGGCTATGACTACCAGGACTGTCCCACAGCATGAAACAGAACTTCCCAGTCCAGGCCAGGTTTCAATCAAGTATTACGCCATAGATGCCATTTCCTCAGCGCCAGCTGCAGACCCAGACAGCCCCAACAACACTCCCTGCCTTTCTCCACGCCGCACAGTCAAGCCCGTCACGGACAAATCTGTCATCAGTATTGGGCCCTGACATCTCCAAGTCTTGATAGAAGGGCTCTCCAACCTCACGGGATTTGAGGTCAGCTCTCAGATAGTTCGCCTGAACAGCACCACCACCTGTTGTAACCCTCGGGGCCAAGGCACCCAATAGTGCCTCATGAGCAGCACTCAAGCCACAGTCACCTCCACAGTCCTGCCCGCTTAACAGCTGAGACCATGGACATGACTCAGAGTGACTGAGAAAATAGTTGTAGAGACTGAGCTGTACTTCTTTGCTGAAGACGACTTTACTTGGTTCATTTTGTTTTTTTATAAAAGTCATAAAGTTTACCCTAAGAAAGTTAAATAAAGGTTAGTCTTTGCTTAAGATACTTAATACAGTTTACTTGGTTCATTTTGCTTATTTAATAAAGTCCATAAAGTTAAGAAAGTTGATAAAGGTATCTTTTGCCTTAAGACACTTGGTTCATTTTTTTTACTTTATAAAGTGTTGTGAAAAACTTTGAAAATGGTTAAGGCCTTTTGCATGCTTGTGGGATTTAGATTACAGGATAGTTATGGGATAGATTAAACCTCGCAGTGCAAGTAATCGTGGGACTGGTATGGTCCACCACCCAGCTGGCCACACATATGGCCGCTTTATTATCAACAACAATTTTATTCATTTGATCAACAACATTTTAAAATAAACAAAGCTCTTTATTCACATGCCCTATTTCATTGTTGGACGTCTCTGGTCATGCTGCTCGCCCTCACAGTCTGTGGGTCATGCTGCATGGTGGGTGAGAAGTACTGGAACGCGTGTTGGCCCAGGAATTGCCAATAGCTGCGTTCTTTCAGCCACCCATGCTTGACCATGGAAGCTGTAAGTTGAAGATCCTCTCGCCTGACGGGTGAGGTATCTTGAAGTGTACAAGCTTTCATGCGGTAGGTTCTGAGGGAGAACGCCTGCATGCACGCATGATGAAGTAGGGCACAATCTTGTGTGTCATTGGGTAGGGGATCTGGACCTGGAAAACCGCAATGATGAAGTTGCGTTCGCAGCCCATGCCTTTGAGGTCACTTTGCGTTGTAATACCTGGCCATCTGAAGCTGACCCGTTGCCTGAAAGCATCGATGTAGATGTAACTTTGTTAGTCAGCAATCAACCATGCAAAGAGGATGATAAGCTGAAGAAGCCTTGTAGTTGTAATAAGTGGACGCGCTGAGTTGGCTGGAGCTTTGCAGGGCCACGTGCTTCCCATCCTATGGCTCCAACGGTGTGGGAAAAGGTTCCACCCTCCTGATACCACTCATTGTTCTGCAATTTTTTCTCCAGCCTTGTTCAGTGGGTGGGCATTGAGGAGCTCCTCCACGTTTCTTCGATGATGGCCTGCACCACTTTATCTGACACTTTGGATGATAACTGTTGTGTGGCAACCCTCCAATGCAGAACTGCATTTGTTTTGTATGTGGTTCCGATGCCAGGTTCGCAACAGAATCAGTGCCACCCTCAGTCCAGGGTCCAGGTTGGGATGGAAGTTGGTGCTAGGCTTGGTCAACCTGGGTCTCAGACGCTCTACAAAGTTCGTCAAAACATGGCTGGTTTGCATTATCATGAAGTGATGGAATGCCTACGAGGGTCTTCATTTCTCAGCTTCAGCCATGCAACTGGTTCTACACGTCCAAACTGCCATTCTTCTCAATGCATCCATCCTGCGGGACCCACCACAGCTCTTGGACATCTCCTTCCTCTCTTCTGTCTACAACTTGATACAGTCTGAAAGGTTTTTGGTTCTGATGATGATGAGCGCAGCTATCCTATAAGGACTGTTTTCATCAATCCATGGTGGAGAACAATTTGATAGATGTTGAAGACCAAGCCCAGGTGGATGAGTCTGTACACCACGGCTGCTGGTAAATCATACTGAGAATCCATGGATGAGATTTTCTCCCCCTTTTTATAGGAAATATCAGTTGGTCCGGTAAGGTGTCCTTCCTACATACTCTAGACATACTGCAGCCATCCTAAATATATGAGATACATCCGCAGATACAAACGTTTGTCGCATTTTTTAAATCCTTTATATACGAGAATGCATACGCTTTACATCTTGTTATGTTCCATTGCGCTAATAACGCTGTGTAGACGTTCCGGTGTACCTTTTTGTTTCCTCCGTCTTTCCGTTTTCAGCTGGCAAGCAGATGTGAGTTGAGGGGATGGCCAGAGGATGCAGAGAGGATACAGCGACGTTTAATGGATGATAATGGACATAGAACGTTTGTTGCCTAATATAATGTTCGTGGATGTACATCGTACGGCGAGGCAAGATAAAGTTCAATGACCGTTACAGGAAGTTTTGTGGGCAGCTCAAAAATTCTTGCGCGGGGTTGAAATCGCAGTGGACAGATGCTTCGATGGATAGAGCGTATGAAAACACATAATGCATGAGTACACAACGGATGCATAGCATTTTCCAATGGATGGCAAGCTTTTTTTAATGATTTTACATCGGCTCTTTGTATCCTAAGTGCAGTGGGACCAGTTCCTTTACATTCAGCC
>BHFT01048421.1:0-14318 GCA_004320025.1 Laticauda laticaudata | reverse complement strand
CCCTCTTCACCACCTCTATGGGGTGGCTTCAGCCCTGAATCCAAAGGATTGGGGCACTCCAGTGGCGAGCACAGATCAAAACCACGCACGATCACAGATTTTGGTTTGTTGCTGAAGAGACTTAAAGCGGAAGTCCTACAAGTCATCTATTTCATTGCAAGATCTTTATATCCTCCACTCCTTCACTTTATCCCGTAACTAAAGGCACTTTCTTTCTGCCTCCAACATTGGCTGAGACACAAAGATGGAGCTAAAGATGCTGACTTGCCCCATCAGGTATTAATCTTGCTTGCCTTTCTGGATATTTATCAATAAAATGTATTTGTTCAGACTTCTTAGAAGAACAACATTTACATGCTGGGAGGAAAGATTTGCCAGTCAAGATAGCTTACAAATTTTATTGCTGGGGGTTATTTGCAAAGGTCTTCCCATTTTAATTTTGTGCTCTCAAATCATCAAAGTGGCAAGAAAGTGGCATCCCTTTGTTCAAACTGATAGCAATTTTGAGGATTCTCCTAAATTAGCAAAGGGGCTGTATAGATTAATAGGCCAGATACCTGATCCTAGGGGTTCATCTCCCAACCTGGCACTTTCCATATGAGTTGAAACTGAAGTTCCCAACATTTCCTAACATTTGCAGTCCGTAGGGTGAAATGGTTATGAATTTTTGGGCAATTCAGTTCCAGGAGAATTTTATGGTACCAGGCTAGGGAAGTTTGAAGTTTGCTTAAATTATGTTTCCCTTTAAGAGATGCATTCACTCAGAAGAGCGAAAGCAATTTATTTTTAGTCATTGATCTACCTTATATAATATAAAAGTTAAAAATAAAGATAAAACAAAATAAAAGACAAGTAAAACCAAATTGAATTAAAAAGATGTATTGACCATGATGATCTCAAGTAAAACTTTATAGATCAGACTGCTTTGAACACTGAGATTATCACCACTAAAGGCTAGGTCACAGCACCCGACGGATGCAAAACGTATGTAAAAGGACACAGCGGACGGCCAAAAATCCGGGGGTGGCTCCATCCGTTCTTCTCCGGTCTCAAAAGGGGCAAAAATTTCCATAAAGAGAACGGAAAAGAACGGACGGGGGGAGGACGTAGCGTGGATGCAAAACGGATGCTCAACGGAAGCCTAGCGGATGGAAGCGGATGGCACGTCCGCAGGGCTTCCGGGGGAGCATAGCAAAGGCAGATGCATAGCGGAAAGAGCGATGCATAGCGGATAAGCAGATGTGCAAGCGGATGCAGAAGCGGATTGCAGAGCATTCCATTGCGCATGCAAGGAGGATGCGATTTGCGTCAGCCCCACAGGATAATAAAGGAGAAGGCATCGCGACGAGGCCATATCACGCAGCAATTCAGAGGAAAGACCTGCTGCCAGACACATTTCGAGAGAACACCATGGGGAAGGAAGAGGAAGCCTGTGCCATCTTCTGCCAGCCCTGGTCAAGAGGGCAGATCCACCATCCACCCCCGCCTGTGCTGATCTGGCTGCTGCCTGCTGCTTCTTTTGCTTGCTGGTGCTGCTCTGCTGCTGCTCCTGCTGCTGCTGGTGCTTCTCCTGCTGCTCGGTTTCTGGTGGCTGATTCTGGTTGATGCTTCTCCTGCTGCTGCTGTGTGGCCAGCGCCCAAAGCCCTGAAAGCCCTGATGATGAAGGCCCTGCTGCTGAAGGCCCTGCCAGAGGGAGAAGAGGCAAGGCAAGGAGAAGGGAGAGGAGGAGAAGGCAGTACTCCATCGCAGAAGAGCATGAGGAGGAGGTGCTGGAGTGACTGAGAGAGACACCACGCGGAAGCAGGCGGCTTGGAGGGAGAAGGCAAGAGAGGCCTGGGTATACTGCTGAAATGTTCTCCTTGGGTGGTGAAGCATATGCACACCTGGTACGGGAAGCTGTACCTAAGAAGTTCTGGCTAGGCCGGGTCAAGCTCATCGACGCGGGAGAGCTACGTCCATGGCAAGTGCAGCTTTCCTGGAGGGTGAAGGTCACCACCGAGGAGCAGCCCCTCTGTCTACCTCACTGCTCAGGCAGCCACAGACAGCCAAGTCCTTTCTGGCCTAGGAGACAGCGACTGTGTCCGGGCCAGAGTATCCACAGAGCACCACGCGACAGAACCCGCCCGACAGCTTGCACAGCCCCTAATGCCCGGAAGGATGTGGAGGATTCTCTCAACCACATGGAGCAGAGAAGCAGCGACCACCAGAGACCAACCGCACCCCCACCCCCAGCTCCAACCTCCACAGAAGCAGGCAGAGAGGCAGACGGAGGACAGATCCACACTGTCCTCTTGGAGATCAGGGACAGCAGTCAAAGCCAGCACAAGATCTCCTCTCCCCAGTTGGTCGACTTCGACATACCATCCTCGAACCAACAAGCCGCTTCAATCACCTACGTGAGCCAGACCCGTCATGGCATAGCCGAATGGCCCAAGTACCAGGTCATGAAAGAGAGGATATGCGCTTCTGCAACCACGCTCCAGCCAGCTGAACGCTGCTTCCCACCCAGGCCAGGTCTGCTCCATCACCCCAGGCGATGTCACATGCCCTCGGAACGGCTTCACAGCCCCTCACCTACAGGCTACAGATACAAGGACTTGCCCAGCAGGGACAGGCAGCCCTTCCAGTCCTGGCACAGGTTACTCGCATGCCCACAGGTGCCATCGACGCCACAGATGCCACGACGCACAGATGCCACCCGAATTGCCAATAGATGTTCCTCACATGCCACAGATGCCTCACCATCACCGCAGCTGCAGACCAGACATCCGCCCACTAACTCATTCTCCAGCCCCACAGCCAAGCCCCCGGCCTGCAGAACATCCTTTCAACGGTCCTATGCCTGACATCCAGGTCCTTGATGAAGGGCCTCTCAACCCACTGGCTGAGCCAGCTTTCCTGAGAGCTTTCCTGAAGACACACCGCTGCCTGTTGTTCTCTCGGAGCAGGCACCCCACATGGTGCCTCAGACCAGCACTCCAGCCACTGCCACTTCAGCAGTCCCTGTCCTCTTTAACACGCTGAGACGCATGGACATGTTCAGAGTGGACTGAGAACATTGCCAGAGACTGAGTTGTTAACTGTTGACTTTATCCTTTGCTTTGGGAACACTTTTCTTGGCTCCTTTTGCTTTTAAAATAAAGTCCTACACTTTACTTAACTGTTTATTAACAAATGATTTATCTTTGCTTCCACAGCTTGGGTCATTTCTTTTACTTAATACAAGTGTTGGTGGAAATTTTAGAAAATGGTTAAGCCTTTTGCATGCTTAGTGGGAATGGGCAGGGTATATCCTGTGGGATGGGTAATACTGTGGGATGGGCAGGATAAATGTGGGATGGGTAATAAGCTGTGGGATGGGGTAATAAGCTGTGGATGGGCCAAGGATACCTGTGGGAGGGTAATTAGCTGTGGGATGGGCAGGGATACGCAGTGGGATGGTAATAGCTGTGGGATGGGAAATATGCTGTGGGATAGATAAGCCTGCCAGTGAAAGCACAGTGGGACTGTATGGTCCACCCTACCAAGGTCCAGCAGCCTAATGGCCCTATATTATTCAATAACAATGTATATCATTGATCAACGCCATTTTAAGCATAAACACAACTCTTTATTAATGCCCTGTTAAATTGTAGGGCACCAACATATATGGCACAACCTCATCAGTGTTATGCCACAGGCTCAAGGAAAGCATCCATTAATCATCTATCATCCCTGTCTTGCCACTTTCAGCTGCTCCAGCTGGGGAGTCGCACCAGTATTCAGGAGGTTGCGCTGCTTTTCCTATCACATGAAAGCTCTGTTGGGGCTTTGCATATCCCACAGTGTCTATCAGGTTTTGTCCTTCGCCTCCATTCACCAGCTCCATGTCCCCATTGCTTGTTGATGTTGCCACAAGCCTGTTCTGCAACACTGGGTAGCAGGTGCGCATAGAGAATTGTGCCAGGATGCAGGCAAGCTTCCACATGCTCCTCACAGATCTGTGGGCGATGCTGCATTGGTGGTGAGAAGTACCTGGAACCATGTTGGCCAGAATGCCAAAGGCGTCTCCACACCGCGTCTGCCCTGGAAAAGCCTGTAAGTTGAAGATCCTCTCTTCAGCGGGTGAGGAGTCTGGAAGTGTAGGGCTTCATGAGGGTAGGTTCTGAGGAGAAGGCGTCATCACCGCAGCAATAAAGTAGGGCACATCTTGTGTGTCCATTGGTAGGGGGTCTGGACCTGGAAAACGCCATGATGCATGTTGCATTCCAGCGCCATCCTTGAGCACTTGCATTGTATACCTGTCCATGCTGAAGCTGACCCGTTGCCTGAAGCATTGATATAGATGAAACTTGTAGTCAGCATCGAACCATGGTAAAGAGGATAATATTGAAGAAGCCTTGTAATTGTAATAAGTGGACCCTGAGTTGGGCTGGAGCTTTGCAGGCCATGTGCTTCTCAATACTATGGCTCCAGCCAATGGTGTGGGGGAAAGTTCCACCACCTTGAATTACCAACTCTTCTGCAAGTTTTCTCCAGCCTTGTTCAGTGTGGGAGCACTTGAGGAAGCTCCTCCACATATTCTTCGATGATGCCTGCAGCCACTTCTCTACACTTTGCTGATGCTTGTTGTGCGGCACCGCTCCAGCATACTGCATGTTTTCTGTATGTGGGTTGCCGAGGCCAGGTGCCGCAGAGTCAGTGCCTGCCTTCAGGTCCAAGGGTCCATGGTTGGGATGGAAGTTGTGCTAGGCTGGTCAAACCTGGGGTCTCAAGACGCTCTACAAGTTCATCAAACATAGCTGGTGGCAATCCTATGAAGTGATGGAATGCACGAGGGTCTTCATTCCTCAGCTCCACCATCAAACTGGTATACAGTCCAAACTCCATTCTTCTACTGGATCCATCCTCGAACCGGCCACACAGGACTCTTGGATGGCTGTCTCCTTCTTCTTTTTTCTGGGTAACTTGTATACCAGTCCTGAACAGTTTTGCTTTTGGTGATGAATGAGCGTGGGCAGCTATCATACGGACTGTGTCATCATCCATGGTGGAGAACATTGATCGATGTGAAGACCAAAGACCAAGGGTGAAGAAGGTCCTTGTGCATTCACGGCTGCTGGAACTCATAACTGAGATCCAGATTATTTCTCCCCCTTTTTTATAGAAAATATCGGTTGTCCGCTAGGTGTCCTTCTACATACTCTAGAACATACCCAGACATCCTAAATATAACGAGATACATCCAGATACAAAACGTTTTGTCTGTTTTGAATACTTTAATATACGAGATGGCATAACGCTGACATCCTTTCTATTTCCGTGGTAACTAACGGCTGTGTCAGATTGTTTCCGTGTACCTTTTTGTTTTCCCTCCCTCTTTCCATCTTTCAGACTGCAGCGGATGTGAGTTGAGGGGATGGGCAAGGATGGCAGAGAGGATTACAGTGGACGTTTAATGGATGATAGCGGACATAGAACGTTTTGTTGCCTTAATATTTTTAAAATTAAAATAAATTTTTAATTGTAATAGTTTTTTTCGTATCTTGACACCCGTATATGTTGCAGATGTACATCTGTAAGTGCAAGACAAATTTCTATGCGTTTCAAAAGTTTTTGTGGGGCAGCTCAAAACTTCGTTGCGTGATGAAATTGCAGTGGATGGAATGCTCAATGGAATAGAGCAATATGAAACAATAGCAAGTGAGTACACAACGGAATGCACTAGCGTTTTCCAATGGATGGGAAAGTTTTTTGAACGTTTTACATCCTCTTTGCATCCGTAAGTGCAGTGGGGACTGGGCCTTAAAGATAACTGAGATAAAAAAACAGTCTGGATGGCTTTAGTGTGTAAATGAATGATGAGATAAATTTGTGTCATCGGAATATTGATAGGAATGGTCAGTAAATTAAACACATGCCAATTGTTTCAGAACACTTGACTTTCAAAGTTTTCACAAAATGCTCTTTTCAAAAGGCAAATGAAAATTTTGTTTCCTTTTGAAGATGTTTCTCTTCTATCCAAGAAACCTCTGCAATTTCAAGATGCTTTCATTGCTCCACTCTTGAAGTTTCTTGATAAGAAGGGAACGTCTTTTTAGGAAATAAAGTCCAACTGGCCTTTTGAAAAAGCATCTTTGGGAATGGACTGAGAATCTCCATTTAGGGACTTAAAAGTTTATTCATTACATGAGATTTTTCTGGACTTTACTTTCTAAGGATCTCACTCACAACACAAGGCAATGCAACAAGGAGACTTCAGCAACACTTAAGAATTTTGCATGGGGATTCAGATTTTACTGTCTAGCAGGCTTATGGCTGGGTAACTTATTTACGGCTAAGAAAAGGATATGAACTGTTTCTAACTGCAACATCTATCCACCGGACTGATCACCGAGGACTGGTTTATTTAGCTCCAGCTTCCTTGCTATCTCCTTCATGCCTCCAGTGGCTCCACATGGGCCCCTTCTAATGCAGCAGAAGAGGACACCAGCAATCGAAAACCATACATCTTCAGGCAAAGGTTGTATGCTAACTGTGTTCCACAGTTAGATTTTTAAGAAGCACATTCATATATTTCCCAATTATGTCACTTTTACTATGTTCATCTTATTACTTTTTTCCAATATATATTTCTGCAATTTTTTAAATCTCAAGAAAAAAGCCATCTAAAAATGGTCAGGTTGATTTGATAACATATATATATATAAGGAATAGTATATATATATATATACATACATACATACATTACATACATACATCCATACATACATACATACATACATACATACATATATATATATATATAATATATATATATTATATATATAATATATAGTATATATATATATATATTTAGCTTTCCTTCGGGTAATTATCCCATGTCATTGTAGTGCTGGTAAAGTTGTAGGCAACATTTCAAGAAGAATCTCAATCTGGGCCATCAATAGGGGCTTCTGTAAATGGATTGTGGGTCTCACACTTCTCTGGGTTTCAAATTCGGAAGGCTCGTCATTCTTGATTGGCTAGGAGCCTGGACTGTGTTCACTGACTTGGATTTGATTGATTGGTGTTTCTGGTTTCTTTGTCTGTTTTGTGGCTTTGATTGGGCTGGCAACACTTTGGTTCCTGTATATGTATATATACCATATATGTATTATATCATATATGCTGTTTCAGACTTCGTTCGGAGGTAAATATCCCCCAATCAATTGTAGTTGCTTTAAGTTGTAGGCATAACGTTTTCAAGCAGAATCTCAATCTGCCATCATCAGGCTTCTGTATTGAGTTTTGTATGTGGGCAGGGTCTCAACACAGCCCATTGTTTTAAATTTGAGACTAGCCCTATTATTGTGGCAGCAGGATGTTTTTTTTCTCTACATCCTTATTGGTTGGGAGTCTTGGTTTGTGTTTATTCGGACTTGGAAATTTGTTTGATTGGTGGTTTCTGGTTTCTTCTGTCTGTTTTGTGGCTTTGATTGACTGGCAACACTCTGTTCCCTGTATTGGAGGCTTTCAGTGCAGATTGGCTCGCATGAAAGGACGGCTATTATCTATTAGGAAGTAGGATTTCATCTGGGTGCCTGATGGGGGGGGGGGTGTTTGAGCTGGAAGGTATTAGGGGGAGTCTGTTTGTGCCAGGTGTTTGCCTGGCTGTGGTTGGAGATCTTTCTATTTGAGATGCAGGCTTCGCAAATGATTGACAGTCTGGTGAATCATCTCTTCTATTTCATGTTTTCAGGTCTTTTTTTCAAATCTCTATGGCTCTGATGATCTCTCTGTGATTCTTGGTGGCTTGGAGTTTTCTATAGTGGCTTAGGGTTTTAGTGGCCTTGAAGTTGAATATGTGTGACCCTGTGTTTTCAATGTGTTGGCTAAGTGAGGAAGTGTGTTCCAGCTTTTTTACTTGCATTTTTGTGTTCATCCAGGCGGGTAACTTAATTTTCTATTGGTTCCTGTCCAATGTATGTGGGCATGGATGCACAGGGAACTTCGTATATGCCTTGGTTTTCGCAGGTCAATTTGTCATTTGGGCGTTTTTTAAGGATGGCTGCTATTTTTTTGTCTGTTTTTGAAGGCAGTCCTTGATGTAATGCCTGTGTAGTTATCTTAACTGATTTTGTCCTGTAGTACCTCTTATGTAGGCAAGGACCGCTGTTCGAATAGGTCTGTTTGATCTTCTAGTCTCTAATTATGTCTTAGTGTGTTTTTGTGGTATCAAGCTAGTGATTTTGTTTTTGGTGGGAAGCCGTTGGTTGTCCAGGTATTTAGTCAGGGTGCATAGTCAGTCTTTATATGTGTCTTGTCTGCCAAGGCGTTTTGTTCTGGTAATTAGTGGTTTTTTGCCACGGAATTTATCTGTGCTGGGTGGGTGGTGGGATTGGGCATTGAGGTAGCGGTTGGTGTGTGTTTTCTTCTGGTATAACGGTGTGTCCCAGTGTGCCATTCTGTCTTTTGTAGATTAGTAGCATGCTCAGAATGGTAAAGTTTTTTGTTTATTTCCGTTTCCATGGTGAACTTGATTTTGGGGTGTGTGCTGTTTAGGTGTGTTAGGAAATTTTTAGCATTTTTCTTTTCCATGGGGCACAATCACAAAGGTTTTCAGTGCAGCCTTGGCTTCGTGTGGAGACCTTTCATTATTTGAAGTGTAGGCTTTAAGAATGATTGACCAGTCTGGTGGAATCATCTCTTCTATTCATGTATATGAATATATATATATATATTATATATATTATATATATATATATATATTATTATATATATATATATATATATATATATATATATATATAATTTTATTTTAGTTTAGAGACAATGTGAGTAAGGAAAGATGAGACAGTGAGGAAATACATTTTGTGTATTTGTGTGGTATTTGTATTACATATTTGTGTGGTATTTTACACCATCCATTAAAAATTATTTCTACTTAATCTAGTCAACGCTATTTGAACAGAGCAAGAAAGTTTAGTATGTCATTGGTTGGAAATACACAAAGGGCCACAATAAATGGTTGCCAACCAGGGGGATTTCAAATGAGAATTACAGAAATTTGTTATGGAGTATACTAAGACTGCCAATGATTGCTAGTACTATAAATCAAGATGACTCTATACTACAAAGCACTAAGCAATGGTCTTTATTGGAAAAGCTTCCCTAGTTTTCAGACTGGTTCAGATACTGAGTTGGTAGTTACAAGAAGGAGAATTATGTCTTCTTCATATACCCAAAGGCAGTTGTCCTCAACCTCTCCTTCTGCTGGAGCAGAAAAATGGTTTGGTTTTCAAACAAAGGAGTAAATTCCAGTTAGGAAAGAGAGGATGGTAAAGCACCATAATCTTTTATCTGACTAATTTCATCTCTCAAAAAACTTGGAACAAATAGCAGTAATTACACTGTAAAAAAGAAAGGGATATGCCTGGAGAGACATTATATTCAGAAGCAGTGAGCAATCCAAAGTTATATAGATCTTTCTCACCTTAAAAATCCATCTGATTGGAATACCATCCTATTTATGCTGAATTATTTTTTTATTGATTTGCACATCCTGGTTCTTATCTGCATATTTGCTGATCTTCTATCATGATTCACAAGTTTGAATTCCTCAAATTTTTCCACTGTTGATATCTTGCAATATGTAATTAAATTTTATGTTCTGCAATACATGGTGATAGATTTTGTCAGCTGTAAATATCTAATCAAGTGTGATACAGCCTGTAACTCTTTTCTCCTACAGTGAATGAATATCAATATTCCTTTCCTACTTCTCACTGAAGTTATCACATGTGGTTCCTCTGTGCTCATTAGAACAATTTTCAAAGCATATTTTCAGTTCTGCAAAGTCAAAACGTGGGTCTTGCAAGCCTTACACCATTGCACATGATGCTACAGCTAATTCTTTCATGTAGTTTGAAAGAAATGCTTGAAACCAATTTTAATAAACACATCTTCAGTTTTTGTATACATAATGAAATTAGCCAAATATTCAAGCAACTACATATTTCTTCTGTTAGAAATACATAAAGGTACTTCATATATTAAGAAATCCAGAAATGATTTGATAATTAGGCAGCTGGTGATGAATTTGTTGATGAATCACAAGTTATGCCTGTGTCTGCAGAGGATAAAATACAAAATGTACACTTGTTTTGGCACTTATGTATTGAAAGCACACTGGGCTGACAGCTGAGACAAATAGTGTTTCCAGAAGCAGTGTGAGCTGTTTCTTTGTGAATTAATAAGCTGGAAGGCTGAACTTAGGGGAAAAAAAAAAAGGCAAGACAGTTGAGGAAGTAGAGGGGAAAAATGGATTCCTCTCCAGTTGAGCAAACCCAAAAAGATTTGTTCAACCTGCAAAACTTGCCTTCTTCATCCTGATGCAGGCAGAGGCCCAAAATAAAACCCAATCTCATATAGAAGTAGTCTTTGACTTATAACCACTCATTTAGTGATGGCTCAAAGTTAGAACTGGAAAAAATGACTTATGACTATTTTTCACAGTTACAACTGTTGCAGGATCCCGATAGTCAAATGATCAAAATTTGGATGTTTGGCAATGGGCTGATATTTACAATTGTTGTGTATCAAAGAAGTGTGAGTTTTCACTCTGATCCACTGATCGGGCAGGAAAATACTGTGCCATCTGATTGGATGGCCCATCTGACAGCGCCTATAAAAGGAGAGCTGTCAGATGGGGTCTTTTTCTGGGTTGCTGTTACTGAATAAAGAAGTCTCCTGTTATACTTCGTCTCCATCTCTTCCTTCGCTTACAACTTAACAATGGTTGCAGTGTCCCAGGGTCCTGTGATCATCTTTTGCAAAACAAAGCCAACAGGGAAGCCAGATTCAGTTCACACCATATTACGGACTTAACAACTGCAGTGATTCACTTTATGCAATGCCAATAAAATTGTAAAGTGGGACAACACTTACTTAACAAGTCTCTTTACTTAGTAACAGAAATTTTGGGCTCAACTGTGGTTGTACGTTGATGTCTACCTTCATAATGTTTCTGAGCTATAAGGTAACTCTCAACAGTTCTAATCTTGGTGTATAATCTTTGTTCCCCAGGTGAGGAGTAAAACTCAAGCTCAGAGTTGTTAGAAACAAAGCAAAGGATTTATTTGAAGCATTTGGAAAGACTGGTGGATCTCAATACACACAGGCAAGGGACCATACCTGGTTACAGATCACAGCATATTTTATACAGTTCTGTGATGACCCATGGTCTCTCAAAATAACCCAAAACCTAAAACATACATTAAAGTCCAGTAATGTCTTCAACTTAAACTTCACTGTTTTATTAGGCACAGTTTAAAGTCACAAAAGTAAATAATGAGGCAAAAAAGAAACCAAAACAAACCTCATTGACGGGAGTTCTGAAGCAAGCCAAGATAATTAATCATACATTCCAGGAAGATATGGGGAGAGTCCAAGGGAAGGATGCCAACAAAGATAAACCTCTTTCAAAGGAAACACTAAATTGACTCCAGCAATTCTGACTGCGCAGTTACAAACTTATACATAGCTCCCAGCTGCAAGCCACGAGAAGGATCATGATAATCTCCTCTTGAGTAGACCTCACTTTTCTCTGATCCTCTCCTCCCTGCGTGATCTAGGATGGATAGGGGATGGGCCTGGATCTTCCTCTGATTGCTCAGCTGGCCTCTACCCTTCCCCAGCCTCCTCCACCACCTCTGGAGCCACACCCCCACTCCCTGTTGGCTCTTCCTCCTCTTCCTCATAGTCAGTCTCCACGAGGGACATGACAAGTTCTATTACCGGCTGCTTGTCCCTCCTCCCCAGTTCCAGTTGAAAGGCCCAGGTCAGTTACATGCTAAGAGTTCGTACCTAAAATTGAAAAAATAATTAAGCACTCCTTGCTAAGCACCCAGCTCCTTCATTCCTCACCTCTTTGGTATTCCCTTATCTTGTTTTTCTGCATAACCCAGTACCTAGTATATATCTCAAGCCAGGAGCTATGTATATCATACACAGGGGTCATATATCGGCTAAACGTGGCTGTGTTTCGGGCTCATACATTGGTCAAACATGGCTGTGCTTCGGATATGCTTTGATATGTAATAGTATGGCTAGACTTTAAAATACTAACTCTAGGTATTTTAAACAAAGAATAATCATATATAAATTGGATAATATATCATTCATAAACTATATGCTAGTCTACATTATGGAAAATTACAACTTTTTATATTGTATCTTACATCCAGAGTCCTATAAGACAGTGGTCACCAACTGGTGGGCTGCAGCCCACTGGTGGCTGTGATGAAATTTTGGTGGGCCACAGAGAAATCTCACCCCCAGAGTGACCCCTCCAAAGCAACTAATCCAGGCTGCACAGAAACACAAGGCTGCGCTGCCCACAAGGCCCGTGGACTCACAGCAAGCAAATTTTATGTGCCAGACTTAGGTAGCTGATGGCAGATAGATAGATCACTGAATGATTCTGTGAGCAACTCAGCCTGCCTGCCTGCTTTGCCTGCTTTGGGTAAAAGTTGCTCTTTTTTAAATAAAAAATTCAATATTTACATACATGGTGTGTTGTGAGTTAATTTTGTGAGTTTCCTTGCTAGCAAATTTCATAAGTTTGCTTGCAAGCAAATTTTATGTGCCAGACTGAGCTAGCCAATGGCAGACAGATAGAACTCTGAATGAATCTGTCATTCTTTGAGCAACTAAATCTGCCTATCTGCTCTGCCTGATTTTGGATAAAAGTTGCTCTTTTTTAATAAAAAAAATCAATATTTATATAAATATTTATAATATTTATATACAAGCCATGCCCAGCCTGTCACATGACCACCAAGCCACCCATAAATTATATCATGCCCACAGAACCATTTAGTGGTCCCTGTCATTTAATATTATGAGTTTGGTGGTCCCTGAGGTCCAAAATGTTGGCGACCTCTGATCTAGAAAGTACAAATATATTAAAAGCACTACCTTTCAAACAAGAATAGTTTTGGGTTGATTGAAAGAACACAAATAGTTTAAATAGATTAATGTTAACTGCAGATAGGTTCATGAATGGCAGAGGAGCCTTCCACTCACAAAAGATGCATGTCTCTAGGACATGGGTGTCCAATTCGTTGCATCATGTTGTCATCACAGACATTTCACGATATTTTTCCCATTTGTGGAGCTAGGGTGGGCGTGACTTGCACATGACACCTCCAGCCTGCAGGCTGCCAGTTTGACATTCCTGCATATAGGATGTTGTAAGCTTCCTGCCTTCTTAGNAAGAAAATGCTGCATTTGTAGTTTTACATCTTCTTCTTGGAAAATGCAAACAGGTATATTTCCACTAGCAGGAACTTGAACTTCATTCCATCTTCCAGTTCTGAATTTCTGTCTCCTCTTTTCCCCCTTCTTCCCTTTGCTACCTGATGTAAAAATAGTGTTGTTTCTCCTGACAGTGACTGTCTCACTTTTTGGTAGTGACTATGTCCTATTATTGGCAATCATCTTTCAGACACATGAATAGAAAAGTGGGAAAAGTTTCTGGACACCATATACTGGCAGCGAGGAGTGAAGTGGGTGGCCACGTGAATGAAGCCAGAGATCTTAACAGCATAAACAGTTAGAAATGGTAATTTGTGAAGGTCTCTGAAACCTGGAGGCTTCAACTATTTGCTGCCTGTCTGAGTTGTTCATAGTATGACTAAAGGTCTCTTGAACACTTATTAGTTGCAAAATTTACTTCATGAACTTGAGTTCCTGCTATTTGCTTTGTACTGTCACAATTATCAGCACCACATCCTTTCCCCATTACTTCTAAGCTCACAAGCACACAAACTGCACAAAAAGTTCTTTTAATTCAGCCATCTAAAAGTTAATACAAATAATGTGTAATCCAGATGTGGATCTTATCAAATTTAAATGAAATGTTATTTTAAATGTGGAATAAAAAATTTTCTTGCCACCTTTGGTTTCATTTTCACAAAGTAATTCTTTATTGTTTTCAGGGTTGTTTTTTTGCTCAATGTATGAAACTGGTAAGTTGCAGAACAATTTGTGAAATTTGTGCAGGGTGACTGATATTGATATCTCTTTCATTCAATCATTCAATACATAAATTCCTTCTTTCATATTACTTTCACTTGGTCTTACTCGTGCCTTCTTTGTAACAGTTGAGTGCAGCTTTCATACACATGCAGAGAGAGCAAGAGAGAGAGTGAATGCATGGTAAAATGACTGAATATTTTAAAAAAGTTATTTTGGCTTTGGATAATTCTCATTCTCCCTTAGGTAAAGCCCATGTCACACTGCACCAACGGATGGAAAGAGGATGTAAAACGGAGAGAAACACTTGCCATCCGTT
>BHFT01048419.1:0-24761 GCA_004320025.1 Laticauda laticaudata | reverse complement strand
CTTCCAACTCTGTTATAATCTTCTTCAGGGATTTAACTTTTTTTTTTTTCATTCTAAATACTGACAAGACCTCCACTGTTGTGACTTGATATAATGAGCTCACAGAATTAAAAAATAACTAGAAGCTCATAAAAAACAAATGTACACAATCAGTGGGAATCTTCCCAAACGATGATTCTCGGATTGATCCAGAATAATTTAGTTTTTGACCTTTTGTATCCTACTCCAAGATCACCTTTTACTGACACCATTAGCCAGAGACAAACTGTAGTCTGATGCTACCCTTTTAGCAACTAGCATGCTGTTGATTTAGCTCCAAGAGCAAAGTAGTTAGCATCAAATTGTTTATGTCATCAAAGTCTTGCTTTTTTAATGAACTTCAGGCAGTAATGAGATTGCCATCCTGGACATTTTTGTTTTGCATTTATTGCCACAAAGTGTAGGATTAATGCGCGCAAGAGAATGCAAACCAAACCAAAACAGCTTGTTAAGTATTATGGCTTCCTTCATTTTTGCCGAATGTGGTTTTACAATCCTTCTCCGTATTTAATTTTCTATCACAGTATCGGGTGCGTACAAGGTTATAATAAATAAATAAATAAATAAATAAATAAATAAATAAATAAATAAATTATAACGGCGGATAAACGGGTACCACTGACAAGATAGCTTACACAATGTAAAACCATATTTAAAACAAAAAATTTAAATTTAAAAAAACAATGAAAATTATTAAAAAGAATCAAATAAATTAATAAAGTGCAATAGAACAAAATCTGGGGGGAGAGGGGAAAATCATCTCCACCCCAACGACAGCAAATCACACCAGCCATTTGATGGGCTCCCTCCCGTTCTGGGTTCCCTAGGCCCACTGGCAGAACCAGGTTTTCAGTGCCTTCCGGAAAAGTGCTAGAATGGAGGCCATTCTAATCTCTGGGGGAATGATATTCCAGAGAGAGGGAGCCACCACAGAGAAGGCTCTTCCACCAGGTGTATCTCCCTCAGGAATGGGACTTGCCGCATTCCCTGCCTACCTGCTCTAATGGGTTGGAGAGATGTGACCATAAATCTACTGAAGTTACCGGAAATCTACTGAAATGAGGCCCAGTAACCATACTGGACAGGTTTCCAATGAGTCTTCATTTTGATACTGGCTTGGAACTGAAAAAAATAAGGCTGTTGACCAGCACAAGTGAAGCGTATAGAAAACTAGATGCCATAAACCAGGAGTGTCGAACTCACATCATCACAGTGGTGTCACATGACATATTGGGACTTTTTTCACCTTCGCTAAACTGGGCAGGGGCACGACCAGCATGTGTCGTATCCGACCTGGAGGCGTGAGTTTGACAACCCTGCCATAAACTGTCCAGTTAGCAGTACATTTTATCTTTAAATGGGCCATGTTGAAAGCACTTTGAAAATTATGCTTGAAGCTATTTGGATTGGAATGAGTTTTAAGTAAGAAAAGGCTGATGTCAAAGCCACCATTATGTTGAAGACCATTTCATTGCATTGGAATTAATATGATCCAGAAGGAGCTGGAACTAATTTTAGGTTTGAGGGGTCCTTGGTGCTTTCTGAACTTGGTTGTTTTTCAAATGTTTCCTTACCCAAACTACGTAATATCATCCCTGCTGAGTGCTGAACATGGATGATGATACCTAGTTTGGGTAAGGAAACATTTCCAAGAAAACAATTAAGCTCAAAGAGCACTAAGGACCCCTCATTTCAACCATGAGGTACAAATAACAGAGTTGGAAGGGACCTTGAAGGGCTTCTAGTCCAAACCCCTGCTCAGGTAGGAAACCATATACTATTTCAGACAAATGGTTATCCAATCTCTTCTTAAAAACCTCCAGTATAAAAACCTCTGAGGCAAGTTGTTCCAATATTTAATTGTTCTGTCAGGAAATTTCTCCTTAGTTCTAGGGTTGCTTCTCCCCTTGATTAGTTTCCATCCATTGTTTCTTGTCCTGCCTTCAAGTGCTTTGGAGAATAGGTTGACGCTCTCTTCTTTGTGACAACACTGTTGTCTTGTCACACCTAGTCCTTCTTTTCATTAAACTAGACACATGGGTGGGATTCAAATTTTTTAACAACTGGTTCTGTGGGTGTGGCTTAGTTGGTGGGCATGGTTTGGTGGTCATGTGACTGGATGGACATGGATTGGTGGTCATGTTATTGGCTGGGCGTGGCCAACTCAATATCATTCACATCGAGACACGCATCTCCTCGCCTTTCATGACTGTGGGGATGCTGCAACAGTCGTAAGTGTGAAAAATGGTCATAAGTCACTTTTTTCAGTGCCATTGTAACTGTGAATGGTCACTCCACACAAGCAAAGTACCAGCAAAGGAGGGGGAAAAAACTCCAGAGACGTTCCTGAGACAGGAAGTCTAGTCCTGCCAAGAATGTAATAAAAGTTAACGGAGAGGCAGTTTCTGGAAGCAACACCAGAATGTTTCCTTCCTGCCTTCCTTACAGGATTAGGCCAGTAATTTCTTCTAACAACCAGTTCTCCAAACTGCTTAGAATGTTAATAACCAATTCTAGTGAATAGGTGCGAACTGGTAGAATCCCACCCCTGACTAGATATAACCAATTCCACCATACCCAATTATAGGTTTTAGCCTCCAGTCCTTTAATCATCTTTGTTGCTCTTCTCGGCACTCTGTCTAAAGTCTTAGCAGCTTCTTTACATTATGGCGACCCAAACTGGATGCAGTATTCCAAGTGTGCTTAGAATTGCATCGGCCTTTTTAGCAGGCACACTTACATATTAAAGTGATTGTCTGATAGGATTCCAAGATCCCTCTCACAATTGCTGCTATTGAATGAGATACTACCTATATTATACCTGTGCATTTGGTTTTTCTTGCCTAGTTGTAGAACCTTACTATATTCTCCTTTATTGGAATGTTTATTGGAACTTTATGTTGATATATTTCTATATGGCAAATACATTGTTGTTTTCAAAAGATCAAGAATGCTTAGTGACTGGAATAAGGTGGAGTTCACTCTGATTAATTCCCTATTTCTCCACTGCTGTGTACTGTGTTTGCCCTGGCCTTCCAACCTTCACTATGATGAAGATTTGATGGTACTCCCCGAAATAGGGTAGAAAAATGAGCCCACTATCTCATATTTGTACACTTGCCTCTGGGTTTTTCTCATCAATTGTCCAATTTAGTTGTAAAATAACAATGCGGGGAAAAAAACCTGTGGTTGTCAAGCTTTGGAATGGGCCATATAAAACAATTGCTTAGCCTTCCCTTCGAATCCAGCTATGAATTATGATTGGACACTGAGTTTGATATTTTCCCACTCTTTCCTTCCATTTTTGTTCTATTTTTCATAACTTCACAGAATGATATACAGCCTTCAGTTGCTGAGAGCTCTAACAGGCATCAAGAGCAACAGCGAATGACAAATTGAAGTTGTCTGTGCCAAAACACTTGAGTTGTGACAAGTCAAATAAACATTAGGAAGCTTTCCAAGAAGTAAGAGATCAGCAGAAATGGTTTTTCTCTTTAAAAAAAGAAAAAGAAAAGGAAAGATAAACTTTCTGTGCCAGAAATGCCTCACACATTTTCTTCCACATACTTCAAAATATTTCATTCTAGTGTAAAATCACACACTGAGAACATTTGAGATGAGAAACTTAGTACAATGCAGTGGATCTCAAGTCCAGGCATCTTAAAATTGTTAAGGTTGAGAAATACTGGTTTAATGGAATGGAGATGGGAGAGTAATCCTAAAGGTACTTTTTTTTTCAAGAGGCAACTGGACTTTCTGGTTTTTCTTTGAAGACATTTCACTTCTCATCCAAGAAGCTTCTTCAGCTCTGACTGGAAGGTGGGGAATGGAAGGATTTATACTCCTTGCAGACAGCTGGTCATTTACATTGTTTTAGGGAGTTGTTGAGGCCACTTGGATATTCATCTGTGTCCTCAGGATTTATTTATTTATTTATTTGTCAAAAACATACACTATAACAGAAACAAGAATAAACATAAGTTTAAACACAAGAAATAGGAAGTAATAATTGGAGACAATAGCACAGGGACGGTAGGCACGATTGTGCACTTATGCACGCCCCTTATTTATTTATCTGTGTCTGCACTATGATCTAGATGATTGAGAATCTCCATAGACATAGGAGAGTAATATTGAAAAAAGGGGAATTTAGCTCCAGTTTTAAGAAAACCTTATAAGTAAATTATTTCAGGGTTTAATTTTGCTTAATTAACTCTGAGTTTGATAAGCAGTGGCAATTATAGAGACTCACAATACCTTTCAAAAAAATTGCTGATAATTATAATTGAAAAAAAAATGATGGCTTCAGAAAAAAATCCTGCTGGCTGTTTCCTGTACTCTCCCTTTTAATGGGAAGATGATAAACATTGTCTTCAGATCTACTTAAAAATTGATTACCCAGAAAGTAAATCATACAGTTTCCAGGAATGTACGCAGCATTATTGAGGGTTTTTTTCTGTTTGATCTGCATCCCAAATGGTTGAATACGAAACTCTTATTCAAATATCCAAAAATTAGGAATGAGAACATGGTAATAGGCTTGATTTGGGGATTTTAAATTATTAATAAATCTTTCCAAATGAAAAAAATGGCAGCTAGACAGGAATTCACTATTGATCTGTTATTTGAAAGAGGAAATCAACTCATAGGCTTTAAAACAAATGTTTGGGTGGGTGGATTTGCAATAGCCAATGTGAGCATGGATATATATGGTTATTTTATACAGAAAATTAAAATAACATAGTTTCCAGATGACAAAACCTTGTGATCTTTGCAACCTATCGTTAAAAGTGAATAATTAAGAAAAGTGAGAAGTGTTTTACAAATTTCCTGAGAATTTCAAATTGATGAAAATCTGTGGTGGGTTAGATAATACAGTAAAATTATCTCCAATCTATTTATTTATTCAGTCAATGTCTGTGGTTTTCCATCTCAGCAAGTGACTCTAGGTGGTGAATAATCTCCAAACTAAAGATTGCTCCAACACTGGAGATGTCTAAGAAAGAGATTGGATAACCACTGGCCTGAGTGGTATAGGGAAATGGTATAAGGTTTCCTGCTTCAACAGGGAGTTGGACTAGAAGATCTCAAAGGTCCCTTCCAACTCTTTTATTCTGTTATTTAGATATATATTAACAGAGTTGGAAAGGATCTTGGAGGTCATCTAGTCCAAATCCCCATCCAAATAGGAGATGCTACACCATTTCTGACAAATGGCAGTCCAAACTCTTTTTGCAAGCCTCCAGTAATGAAGCTTCCACAATTTCTGAAGGCAACTTCTGTTCCATTGGTTGATTGTTCTCACTGTCAGAAAATTTATCCTTATTGTCAGGGTGAATCTCTCTTTGTTCAGTTTCCATCCTTTATTCCTTGTCTGGCCTTCAGATGCCTTGGAAAATAGCTTGACCCCTTCCCCTCTGTGGCAGCCCCTCAAATATTGGAAGATGCTATCATGTCTCCCCTGATCCTTCTCTTCACTAGACTAGCCATGTTCAGTTCCTGTAACCGTTCATCATATGTTTTAGTCTCCAGTCCCCTTATCATCTTAGTTGCTCTTCTTTGCACTTTTCAACATCTTTTTTATAGTGTGGTGACCAAACTGGATGCAGCATTCTAGGTGTGGTCCAGAGGTGGTATTCAGCAGGTTCTGACCAGTTCTGGAGAACCAGTAGTGGAAATTTTGAGTAGTTCGGAGAACCAGCAAATACCACCTCTGACTGGAGATTTTAAAATATCCTTCCCCTGCCACGCCTACCAAGTCATGCCCACAAAACCGGTAGTAAAAAAATTTGAATCCCACCACTGGTGTGGTCTTACTAAGGCTTTATAGAGTGGTATTAGTACCTCATTTGATCTTGATTGTATCCCTCTGTTAATGCAATTTAGGACTGCACTGGCTGTTTCGGCTGCCACCACACACTGATGGCTCGTATTTTAACTGACTCCAAGATCTTCAGTGCTACCTATGTGAAAACATGGTCTTGGTTTCTTCCTTATTTTGAAGAAAATCACAAGTTTTAGATCCAAGCATAGACAGTTATGCTAGTGGCAGATGAAGTGGCAGGTGGAATCAATCTTAACAAAACCGGATAGCTTGCAAGATATATCTACAGTTAAAATGAATCCAACTTATGCGGTTCAGGAAATCAGTTAAATGAGGAAACTTGGACAAGTGCAATAAAGCTAAGCATCATTAAACTCTCTTAGAAGTCATTAAATGTTGTGTAAATGATGCAAAAGAGTCTCAAATGTGCCTTCCTGATGTGAGCAGATTTCTGATTGATCTCATTACAACATCCTAAGGAGCACTGAGAGATAATGTCTGGCATGCTTGTTTACAGCATGAATATGGCTGATCTATAGTCAGTGGAAGTTGGATTGCAATTCAGGTTGCCTGCCAGATTTATTAAACTTTTAATGTTTAAATGCATGAAATAAACAGGTTCCCAATTTTCAAGTCAGAAGAAAAACAGTGCTAAGGCCACTTTCACAGAGGTGGGTGCATCAAAGAATCGTGAAAATAAATATTTTGATCTGAAACTTTTCACTTGGCTCATGATGTTCTTGTACATAAACGCCTTTTGTGTTCTTGCTTAGGAAGGACAATTTGGCCAGGTGGCAACCTCAAGATCTTGGAACATAACCAATTTGTGCCCATCCTATATTTGTAAATATAGAACCTCATTTGCAGGATGCAGATGTGGAGATAATATCCTTGTTCCCAGCGTGCTTGGGAGAAAAGTTATGGCACAATTGCTACTTGAGAAAAGCTAGATGAAAAGATGTACATGAATATGTTAACAAGCACTATTTATTAAAATCCACTGCATTGTACTGTGTTTAATACAATGCCTTTTCTAAGACAGTTATTCATGACATTGATTGATTGATTGATTGATTGATTCATTCATTCATTCATTCATTGACTGCTTGGCTCCCAATAATTCACTATATAAAAGACACTGAAAAATAATAATAAATAAAATCTTATTCATGAATACCATTAAGGCTTGGTCAATATTTTTTCTGAAATTAATGGGATTATTCATGTAATAATTAGTTTCATAAAATTGCTTTTTGGGCTTCCTTCTTATCACCCCAATCCAAAAACAAAACAAATCAACTGTATTTCTTATTATTCTGAAAGGGGAAATTTCATTCTAAATAAGGAATAGTTCCTTGAAGCAGAGAATAGGAGGCAAAGCCTAAGTTTAGACCTATTTTCCATAGTAGAGGAATGAACACACACAAAAGAGCCTTTGATTTCTTTTTCTTAATCAAATGAAATCCTGAAGCTGAAAATCTTTCTCCAATAACAACACATTTAACTCAATTTGGGAAGCCTATGAAACATCCCCAAACAATAATTTGTCTCTTTTTTTTTTGCCCTAATTCAATTTAAAATAATTCAATTTTATTTTTAAATTAATCTAGGAACATGAACTAAGAAGAAATGTATTGTTTGTGTAAATCAATTGTGTAGCCAATCTGAAATCCAATATATCATATCACAATTGGAAATACTGAGTCTAACTTTGCTGGGACAGCCCATCCAATGAAAGATTATTTAAATGAAGAACCAATATCCATAAAGCAGGATACATGAATGTTCAGTGGTTGTACTTGTGTAATAAGAATTACTAAGCATGAGTAATTTTACCATATGGCCACTGGACTGACTCAGTGACTACCTATACAGCAGATAGGGTGATATGATTGTTAGATCAGTTCTTTTTAAATTATTATCAAGCAGAATTGTTAAAGAACAGAAGCTACCATTTTTGTCCTCTCGAAGAATACAGCTCTATTCCAAACAATTTGACTTTCACTCTGAGAGATAACTATCCATTGTCTTGTCTGGACTTGGCTTCAGTTTGTTGGGCTTCATCCAGACCATTAGGCAGTTAGGAACTGATTCTATAATTTCATCCTTCATCTGAATCACAGCTAGGTAGTAGCATCAGTATGTTGATGACAAACTGCCTCTGAATGAGCTCACCCAATGGTTGATGTAGATACTGAAAAAGATAGAGATGAAAATGGAACCATGTGGAACCTCACAGAGTACATGCTGTGGAATTTAGCAGAAACCCTTCTCCTGACTCTGGAGCACCATATTTTAGGAGACAGCCATCTAGTTAGGAGGAGAATCATATTGAGACTATACTTAGCTTGGAAAACACCTGCAGAAGAATTGAAAGAAAGCCACTGAAAGGTCTAAGAGAATCAGAAAGGTTCCCTTCCCTCTGCTTCTCCTTCAGGAATAATAATCTGATGGGTTAACCAACGGTAGTGGGATGCTGCCGGTTCAGACCGGTTCAAGCAAACCGGTGGTTCCAATGATCAATTGGCCCCACCCACATGCCCTATCCTGTCCTTTACTTCCTGCTTTGGAGCACATCTCAATCATGCGGCACAGCTGATTTTCCCCCTCGCTGTTCTACTTACCATTGCTGACTTGGAAGGTAAGCAGCTGAGCTTCTAAATGCTCCGTTTTCAGTATTGCGCGCAAGTGCCTTAGGTGTGCACATGCTCACTGAACTGGTTGTTCAACTGGCAGGATCCCACCACTGTTAATCAAGTTTCCAGTTTCAGTGGGAAAAAAAACAGGCATAAACCCCAGTTGAAATATATGGAATATATGCGCCAAGGAGCTGGTGGTCTGTAGCTGCAGCTGGACCTACACACTCGCTGACTCTCATGCTGGCCACACCCATCCCCCTGGGCTTATTTTTGGGGTAGGACTTATATTAGGCCCATCCAAAAAAATTCAAGCTAGGGCTTGCTTTTGGGGTGGGTCTTATTTTTGGGAAAACATAGTATCCAGAAAGCCTGTTTCACACAAGAATAATTGAATCTATCAGCCATTGTATAATATTTTTTCAAGCACATTTTCTGTTCAGAAAAACCTGGGTTTGTTTGCAGCCAAAGCTCCTGTAAAATTTACAGCATTTGTGCATTCCACTTATTTATAGCATCAAATTCTTTCTTGTTCTTTCTCTCTTAAAGCCATGGGAGAATAGATGTTGGCTAAGCCATAAGAAAAGGAAATATGGGTTTTATTTCCCCAATGGTCCCCAAGTGCTTTAAATAAATAGTAACTACCATGGCTTAGATCCAACTCCATTTTTTTTTCAGGAGAAAAAAAAATACTTTGCCATTGCTTGTCAGATGAACAAGCCAAACCATTTCATTTGAGCTGCATGCTTAGGAAGTTGAGAGAGCTGTACTGGAGACAAAAAATATCTATGCAGAAACGGTCAGATTATTAAAATCAAGGTATCTTTATTTTATTTTTCAATCAACTGTCCTATCACTTTAATATTGCACTTGGGTTGAATTTGTGTGATGTTTTTTAAACTTCTCTGCATGGTTTTCATTATAATCCTGTCAAACCAAAGATGCGTGTTTAGGGTTTGTTATACAAAGCAGATTTTTCTACACAAAATTTTATTTTTTGGGGTGACTTGAGTGCATGTGATTTATTTCTGGTTTGGGGGCTGCAGAGAAATCACATGAGAAACCATTCTCATTTCCAAGTCATGTTAAATATTTTTTTTCCTGGGTGGTGATAGAAAGGAAGGAAGAAGTGAACTTGTTAGAAGAAAGTTGATGAAAGGGTTTTTTAAAAAGCATCTTTGGTCTGGAGGATATAAAGTTCACGTTTGTTAAGCCTGCAACTTTGGATGAACAAATGTAGTTAAGAAGATGTATGAACTACTTGCTTTCTTAATTCCTTAACAGAATTTGTATTAAGAAACATGCATTACAGCTACCATTTAAGTCATGTGTAGTTGGGGAGGAGTTGAGATCGAGAGGTGATGAATACAAGAAAGCTAATTTGCTGAAGAATCTCTAGCATCCATGGAAGCTTTGCACCACCTTGGAATAAAATTTCTCTCCTTATCTTACCTAGCACCTTTGGTGCTAGGATTCTGGAAGCAACCTAGATTTGAATAAATTAGCACATGCCAAGAATGAAGATCAGAGGTGGACATCTTGCTTGGGAGATGATTTGATAAGAATTATAAACCCAGTGTACTTCTCATTGCCATTTCAGTTCTCTCCTCCAGTCAATGCAATTGCATACATTACATTTTTTATGCTACATAATAATGGGAATAGACTTTCTCATGGGGTTATGGTTACTGGCTCTCCCATGCACATACAATCCCCACCAGTGGTGGGATTCAAAAAAAATTACAAGTTCTGTGGTTGTGACTTGGTGGGCATGGCAGGGAAAGGATACTGTAAAATCCCCATTCCCTCCTTACCCCACTAACCTGCTTTCCAGCTCCATTCTCTTGTGCAGGACAACCAAAGAAGACCCAGCCGATCAGCTTGGACTCAGGAGGCAGAGAATAGATGGAGGCAGGCCAGTCAGAGGTGGGATTTGCCGGTTCTCTGAACTACTCAAAATATCTGCTACCGGTTCTCCAGAACTGGTCAGAACCTGCTGAATAACACCTCTGACCCCCACCCCCTGCCTCATATCTGCCCCTTTTCAAGACATATTTTCTCCAAAATGATAGATGAGGGAGGAAAAGAAAGGGAAGTTTATTGGCCAGGTGATTTGATGTACGTGTCTGAGTAGGTTTCTTGGAAGCAATATGGAATGGTTTGTGACGAAGTTCTTTCTTCTTTTTTTAACTTTTCATTCAAGCTTGATGATGATCATGATCATGATGATGCTATGCCATCAAGTTAATGCTGACTCTTAAAAACCACACAGGTTTTTTTCCAGGGTGATCTGTACTCAGCCTGATCCTTAAGCTCTTCCAATGGTGCACATACTATATTGATTTCATCCATCTTGCCGCTGCTTGTCCTCTTTTTCTCTTTCCTTGTATTTTTCCAAGCATGATAATCATCTCTGGACAGCTAGGTCTTCACATAATGTGGCCAAATATGATCATTGCACAAATGATCAGTTGTGCCTCAAGTGAGAACTCTGTATCCATTTGTTTGCTTTCTAGTATGCTTTATATTCGTGGTATTTACAATGATCTTAGATTAATAGATTGACAGAGTTGAAAGGAACCTTGTAGATCATCTAGTCCAACCCCCTGCCCAAGTAGGAGACCCTACATCATCCCCAACAAATGGCAGTCCAATCTCCCCTTGAAAGCCTCCAGTGATGAAGCTCCCACAATATCCGAAGGCAATCTGTACCAAACTAAAAAGCATGAATACTCTTTATATTCTACTGCTTCAAGCCCAACTTTCCCTTCCATTGACTCTCATAGGGAAAACCATTCCCTGCACAATTCTGATTGGTTTTGCAACATTGTCTTTCCTACATATTTTAACTAAACCAATCCTACTTAGGGTATTTTTTATTTTATTTTTTTAGATAAGGGAAGATTATTCATCAAGCTGGTAGACTGGCATGGTGGCCCAGACCTGGAGCTCTCGACTCACAATCAGGAGCTGTGAGTTTGATCCTAGGTAGCAGCAGATATTTCTCTCTCTGGGCACAATGAGTAATTGTCTGCTGTGAACTCTGCATAAGAGTCAGGAAAGGTATCCGGCCAGTAAACACTCAGCTCCATTCATTCACCCCAACTCCACCCTGATGCGAGGGATTAGGAACAAAATTCATCTAGCTGATATGGTATTCATTTGAATGAATGAATGAATGAATGATGAGAAAAAAGTGAAGGCTAAAAATAATTGATCGCTGGGAGAGGATCTATACATGAGAATTAAAAGTGTAGAGTGGTAATATATGGGAAAACTCTACCTATGTTGACACATTCCATACAGATTTCCACTATAAGTTTTGCAAAGGTCTTTGGTTAAGAGCATAGGAAACTGCCAAGTAGATTGTGTATCTTGCGTCAGGCTGCAGATCTGACAAATTAGACAGTGATTTATGAAAATATGATTATATAACATGTTTCTGTTTAAATTGGCATAGGACTTTTTGTTGTCAATAGTTTTTAAACGATAGTTGTAATTCACTTTTCACATGTAGTGTACATTGATTTTCCCCCTGAAGATTTCAGTTTCTAAAACTTAAGTTGCAATTTTGAGGGCATATATTGTTGGTGCTATGTCTAGACTTAAGATTCCTGACTTTAAACTGCTTGAATTAATTTTATTTATTTGTTTAACTGAGACACTAGGCTGTCCTCTGGATAGGTTCATAATGTACATATGATTAATGATTAAAAAATAAAATACAGAATTAAACCAGGAAAGGGGTGGCTAACCTGGCCAAACCCCACAGAAGAACACATAGAGACATAACTCTTCCATTCACAGAAATAAAGAGCTGTAGGTATTGAGCACTCTTCTGAAATCGAAAACCTTTCTGATATGCTATATTAACAGTCTCAGAATTGTTAGCCAACATGACTGGGCTTGGCTTATTCTGGGTAGTAGTCCAGCACCTTCTATTATTAAAGCGAATGTCTGCTTTTGAGACTTAAAGATACACCATTTAATTAGTGATGGGATTCAAAAACATTTCCTACCAGTTCTGTGGGCATGGCAGGGGAAGGATACTGCAAAATATCAATTCTCACCCCACTCCTGGGGAAGGTTACTGCAAAATCCCATTCCCTCTGCACCAGAGGTGGTATGCTACCAGTTCAGACCAGTTCAGCTGAACCAGTAATAAAAAAAGCCGACAATCAGCTGAGAGGAAGAAAAAAAAAATCCTCAACAATCAGCTGAGAGGAAAAAGAAGAGAAAAGTACAGGATCGGTCCTACCACTTGCCCCTGCACTTTTCTTTAACTTCTCAGCTTATTGGTGCTGCAGGTCTCAGCTGGTGTGGGGAAAGCTGCCTGCTGGCATTAGGCAAAGCATGCCCACCAAGCCACACCCACCAAACTGGTGGTAAAACAATTTGAATCCCACCACTGTTCCACACCCCACTAACCTGCTTTCCAGCTCCGTTCTCCTGTGCAGGGCAACAAAAAAAGACCCAGCCAATCATCTGGGACTCAGGAGGCAGAGAATAAATAGGGGCGGGGCCAGTCAGAGGTGGTATTTGCTATTTCTCCAAACTACTCAAAATTTCTGCTACCAATTCTCCAGAACTGGTCAGAACCAGCTGAATGCCACCTCTGCATTTAATGGAGAAGACTGCAATATAAAATCTTCAGCACCTGATTGCTAATCTGGCTAAATAAATTTGACCAGTGAACTGTTATCCATCTGCAGCTCCATAGCGCCCTGTCATATATGCTCCCTCTGCTTGTTGACAAGGCTCCTTGCAAACCTGCCTTCTTGCACATTGCAATAAACTTGCCAAAATGAATTATTCGCAATGTTGTGCCTCTAAATAACATGTTTTCATTTAAAATGGGGGTGGGGAAAAAGTTTTCATTTATTTTAGAAAATGCAGGTCAGTCAATTGATATCCTAAGGGGATCTTTCCTGTGCAGTTAAATTAATAACTTATGCATCATTAAACTTTCTCCTGAGCCCAAGATTGCTTCCTTCAACTAGTTATAAGAAAGCTGAACTATCGGCAAGGTTGTTCCACTAGCAGACCAAACAAATTGATTAATAAAAAATGGGTTGCCGCTGAGAAAGCCCACGAAGTATTTCATTTGACGTCAACATTTTGTCGATCTTCAATTATAACATTTTCAATTGTCTAAGGATATGATATTTATAGATCAAGGATACATCATGTCTTGCAACAGCCCAAATCACCAAAACATGCTTATATCAGTCCCGGATCCATCTTGAGACAGATTCCAGGCTGCCACAATGGAGGATGGGCAAGCTGTGGGAATGAAAGATTAGCAAAGGGAGTACATCCACAACAACATTCTTTCACCAGAGGTCAAGGCCAAGCTGCTGGCACCTGGAGGGAAGAAACTGGAATTTGAGTGTAGTTGAGACAGGAGATTGATTGGACAATGTGATGTGAGAGTCACTAAATGGGGCAGGGTAGGAGTTTTAGTGTGTGTGTGTGGGGGGGGAAATGCAGGAATTCAGAATCAGGTTTTCCCCAGATATGCCAACATGACTACTCTAATAAATTCTTACTTTGATGGACTTTGTCTCGCAGTTATGGATTGTTTGGCGAGTTTACTTGGAACGCTGACAGCTTACATATACATCTAATACCATACATAAAGACGTAATACATGTAAGCATTAAAACACCCGATTCAATCAAACACAGATGTAACACCAATGCACACACAATGGCTGAATTGTGGATAATTGCTCTCCATTTGCCTCAAAGGTGCTTTTCCAAAAGGCAACTGGGCTTTCTTGTTTTTCTTGGAATGTGGCATCGTTTTGGTCACCATGATGTAAAACAGATGTTGAGACTCTAGAAAGGGTGCAGAGAAGAGCAACAAAGATAATTTGGAGACTGGAAGCTGAAACACATAAAGAACAGTTGCTAGAATGGGATATATCTAGTTTAATGAAAAGGACTTGAGGTGACACCATAGCAGTCTTCCAATATCTCAGGGGGTGCCACAAAGAAGAGGGAGGGTGTCAATCTACTCTACAAAGCAGCTGAAGGCAGGACAAGAAGCAATGGATGGAAACTAATCAAGGAGGGAAGCAACCTAGAACTAAGGAGAAAATTCCTGACAGAACAATTAATCAGTGGAACAACTTGCCTCCAGAAGTTGTGAATGCTCCAACACAGGCAGTTTTTAAGAAGAGGTTGGATAGCCATTTGTCTGCAATAGGATTTCCTGCTAAAGCAGGGGGCTGGACTTGAAGACCTTCAAGGTCTTTTCCAACTCTGTTCTGCTCTGTTCTGTCCTATCCTATCCTATCCTATCCTATCCTATCCTATCCTATCCTATCCTATGTTCTGTTCTATTCTATTCTATTCTATTATCCTATCCTATCCTATGTTCTATTCTATTCTATTCTATTCTATTCTATCCTTTCCTATCCTATCCTATCCTATCCTCAATTCTATTCTATTCTTGAAAATATTTTGCTTCTCATTCAAGAAGCTTCTAAGTTTCTCAGAACTGAACAAGCTTCTTGGATGAGGAGCGAAATGTTTTTAAGGAAAAAGCCTAGAAAGCTCAGTTGTCTCTTGAAAAAGAAGGACAACCATGATCTGGATGATTGAGACTCTCCATGGACATTTTGCCCTTTAATTGATTTATTAAGGAATATTCAGTAGTAATATTCAATAAATACAATATTCAGTATTTATTCAGAAAAAAAAAGTTTCTATTTTCTTGTTTTGTTCCATGGTTCAGGAGTCACTGATGGTAAATGATCTTCTCAGTCTCTGTTCCCCCTAAAAACGAATGCATCCCTGTACATGTTCACCTGTTTATCTTTCAACCCATCGGAAATGAAAATAGGGGAAGCAGGTGGAAAGCAATGAAACATGTAGTTATGGCTTCTACATTCACTGAGCTAGAGGCGAGATAGTCATTATTAATGCGGGGATGTTTTTTTTTTTTTTTAATCTTAGCACTTCTCAGCATATAAAATGTGGAAGATAAGAAGTGACTTGTCAGGATCTGGCAGAGTCTCATTTCTGCCCATATGAAAATTGCCTGGTGAACTTGCATGATTAACATTGCACAAAATGAAAGTCTGCCTACCATGGGCACTTGTCTCGTGCTTGTCAGTCGGAGATCTCCAAGGTGACAGTATTACAACTTAGATATGTACAGTTTTGTTCCATGAAAGATATTGTGGAGGAAGTTGGTATTGGTAGCACCTCGTAAGGGCCCCTTTCCAGGGTTACAAGAGAAGATGGTCAACAGTTTTGAAGGCGGAAGAGGGCTTTATGGCCCAAGGGTAGATAAAACAGTAGAACCATCTTCTAGGAGAAGGAAAACTCTGATTTCAAACCTCCATTGGCTTGTGACTATATCTATTATTGGAAAAGGCTTCAGGAGTCAACCTGGAGGCAAAATGCGGAGCCGGGGTCCCGTGACTGTGTACAATCACATTCTGGTAACTCCTGCAATGCAGCTAGGACTAATCATATCGGCTCTGCCGTTCCATTATTAGACTATTTCAGTGATGTGGATAGGGGGGAATCTGCTGCTTGGGTAACAGTTTATCCTCCATATTAAGTTACCCAGGCCTCATGCTCTGGAGAGGACACTCCAGCTTTGCATTCAGCATTGAAACAACACAGGAAGTTTATATACCAGTTTTATAGCACAATATCATAGTCTCTTGAGACCGAAGGATGCCAATTCAATTGTGTAGTGGGCTTCAGTAGACAAGAACCAGACCAGCATAGCTGCAACAGCATTTATTAACTCAAAACTGGAGCTGAGGAGCTGCAGGCATTTCACAGGGCCTTGACCAATCATAGAACAAGAAAAAACCCACCCAAATATAAATGTTCTATATTTTCCTCTGAAACAGTTGGGGTCACCTAAAGGCTAGTATCACTTGAGCACAGTTAGCAGTCAGGGTCATCTAAAGGTTAGTTTCATTTTAGCACAGTTAACACATCTCTACATTCAATACATAACAAAGGTCGTTGCAGCCACAGGAGTTGAAGAAATTCACAGCAGAGATAGGAAAAAGTGTTCCCACCCAGGGATGTCTTTATCTTTATTTTTTCAGCAATAGAGTTCCTTTAAAACTCCGGGAAAGGCCAGGAGTGGGATCACGATGCCCACAGCTTGAAATGAAGGGAAAATGGGGAATGCTGGGGAAAAAAAATGAAGACACCTTCCAGAAAGGGAAAAAAAAAGATACTTGCAGAAAACACAGAAAAAAATATTATCCAGCCGAATGGCAGTTCCCTTTTAAAATATGGAAAAGTTCACCATTAAAATTTAAAACAAGGTCATGGGCCAACCGAATAATAATAAATTATTAATTTTCATATGGGTGCGGTGGCTCAGCAGTTAAAGACTCTGAGTTTGTCAGCTGGAAAGGTTAGGGTTGGGATTAGAAGCTGAAAAGCTGACAGCCTGGGTTTGAGAGCCGAGTGCTATGCGATATGAGGTTCCTTGCCTGCCCCACTAGCTGTTCCAAAGCATGCAAATGCAGGTAGATAAATAGGTACCATTTGGTGGGAAGGAAACATCATTCTGTGCCCCCTGACATATAGTTATGAAGGCCAAATGACCAGGGAAATGTCTTCAGATAACATTGGTTCCCTCTGCTAGGAAATGGAGATGAGCACCACCCCTAAAGTCAGATATAACTGGATAGGGGAAGCCTTTACCTTTATCTTTATTAATTAACATGTAAGGATAAAGTTATTATCATTTAATGACTTTAAATTAACTGGAGTGGTATAGTGGCCTAGAGGTGGAGTTGTCATCTCACAATCAGGAGGCTGTGAGTTTGATTCTAAGTAGAGGCAGATATTTCTCTCTCTGGGCACACTGAGAATATATCTGCTGAACAACACTCGGCATTGGTGACAGGAAGGACATCCGGCCATTAAAACACTCTGCTAGCTCCATTCAGTTGCCCAGACTCCATCCCACAATGGATTATGGCATCATTAAAAGAAGATTATGAATGTCTTTAAATTAATTAAATAAATGGGGATAATAGGATCCCATGTGGGCCACTAATCTCCTGCTCCATGTTATCCCACTCCCCCATATCCTTGTTTTAAAGAAAAACAATCCTTTTAGGTCCCATCTGCACTAATGCCAGCTTTCCACTTTCTACCAATCAAGAGCTGGCAAGGCGTATGGATTTTGACAGGTCCAGAAAAGAGGTGTGTGCGCTGGAGATTAATTCCCCCATCCAATCTCTTTTGTTCAGGCTCTTCTCTGCTGCTCTTTTTACCTATGAAACAATTGCAATTGTACCATCAACGTCACATTTACTTTGCCCTTCAAAAAACAGTTCTGAATGCAACGAATAAATCAGTTCAGGCACTGAATAAATCAGGCGCAGAATTTACTCAGCAACATATGGTTCCTTCTCAATACCTGATCACTTACAGGCTGATTCTGGAATGATTCAGTCCTCCATCTGCAAGGATCACTCAGCATGCTCTTGCTAGCTGTTCCACCATGATACACATATTATACATACTTTCCTAGAAACAAATCCACGCCCATTTGATCGTAACCCCAAATTAGATACAATACTGGAGTGTTTAGGGACAACTTTTATTGCATTCCAGCAGAATTTTATATTGGAATATGTTCAGTGGTGGGATTCAGCCAGTTTGCACCAGTTCGGGAGAACCAGTTGTTAACTTTCTGAGCAGTTTGGTGAACTGATTGTTGGAAGAAATATTAGGGCAGAGAACCAGTTGTTAAATTATTTGAACTCCACCACTGAATATGTTTATTTGGTCAGCAAGCTATACTGCTCTGGAGCTTGGCTCTAATTCATCCTTTCTTCTATGTGAGTGCTTCTCCATTGACTATAGTTCATTCATTGTCCTTCCCTTATCCAGTGATGAGAAGCTTGGCTCCATTTGCACATAGAAAAACAGCTAGGCAGTCTAGGTAATTGTTGAAATGGAACATTTGGGGAATTAAGCTCTGGCCACGATTGCAGGTTGGCTGGCAAGCAACTGGCAAGCCAGATGGGAAGAAATGAAATTGTCTGATTGGACCATGAATTAAAGTACTGTTAGTTGAAATGTTCACCAGTTATAAAAAGTACTGGAAAATGGAATTTTCATACACTATAGCAATTCCCATTGTTTTCATGGCTGGAAGTTATTATTTATACTGACAAATAAAAATAATCATTCAGGAATATAAACACACATAACATTGATTCTGATGTAATGGCCCCTTGCTAACTAACTTATTGATCAACTCAATCTATTGAAAATTAAGGGCTGGCATCAAACTTCCGGGGGAAGTTTTCCCCAAAAATCTGGAAATATATTAAAGAAGAATATTTTCAAAACAACTTAAAAATGTTTATGTGAAGCACTGATTTTGGAATATGAGAAGTATTGTATGCATTCACAAAATGCAACTGTTTCTTTTCATATTTAATAATTTTCAAATATACTTCTCTGACTCCAGGAAGTAACAAAAATATGCTGACTTGGATCAGAATAGGGTTTTTCAAATGTTTTGAGGCTGAAGAACTTCTAATTTTAAATAAACCTGGAATCCAGAGCAAAGTTCTAGTGATAGAAGAAATTGGCTTCATTCATGAACTATGGGGAAGGGGTGGATTTTTGCCTTAATCAGTCATCATAGCATTCCATGGGACACAGTTTGAAAAATCTTGGACAAGACCACTATGGAAGCCAAATCATTGGTCTATCTTGTATTTCCTACGTTGGCAATATTCCTTGCCTTCTTAGCTCTGAAGATAGGTTTCATTTCTATTCAATTAATATCAAGGGGAAAAAATAAGTTCAAAATGGAGATCTGCTTTCTCTATATTTATGGACATTTATGGATTGATGCTAAACAACCTGACACCAAGTCCTCTTAAAGAGGGAATGTTCAGATGTGAAGCATATATTAAAGGCTGGGTCTTCTGTCATATAGTTTTGATTATAATCTTGACTTTTTTGATTCTAGGGGTGCCCTTGTACTTTAATACTGATAGTAATCTTTGAACCATACAATCCTTTTACATTTTGTTGGAAAAAAAAATCAATGAATACTTTCTAACATGTAAGCAAAAGGAAATGTACACAAATGAACAAAAGTTCAAGAACACCACATAAAATAATATAGGCAGAATTGACATGTTTAAAACACAGCCTGCGGCTTTATTTTATTTTTGTCAAGCAAATATTAGACAACAGGTATAAGTATAAACATGATTATGAATACATGAAATGGGTACGAATAAAAGGGAACATTAGGACAGGGACAGTAGGCACATTGGTGTGCTTATGTATGCCCCCTACAGACCTCTTAGAAAAGGGGTGAAGTCAACAGTAATCAGTATAAGGTTAAAGTTTTTGGGGTTTGGGGAAGAGGTCACAGAGTCAAGTAGTGTATTCCAGACATTGACCACTTTGTTGCTGAGGTCGTATTTCCTGCAATCAAGTTTGGTGCAGTTTACCTTGAGTTTGTATCGATTATGTGCTCTTGTGATTGAAACTGAAGTAGTGATTGATGGACATTCCAATAGATAATTTTATGAACTACACTTAGGTCGGACTGAAGGCAGCATAGTTCTAAGTTGTCTAAGCCTAAAATTTCAAGTCTGGAGGTGTAAGGTATTCTGTTGTGAGTAGAGGAGTGGAGGAGGAGTAGAGGAGGACTTTCTAGATACTCAGCCTCTATTCTCACCTATCTACCACTGATCCTCATAAAAAGATCACCCTTTTTCTTTTGAAGTCACAATTTGAACCTTTCTTTCTCTTTACATTATCTATAATTTCTTAGACACCAAGTGGGATGACCATTTTATCAGGTCAATTCAGTGTTTGTACTTGACCAAATACAGTACACAAAGTCATACATTAGCAAGACAAGCAATACTTAGGTAATCATAATTTGTTCTTAAAACCAAATTATACCAGCTCCATCAGATGCTTGCATAAAATAAAAAAATTGCTGTACGAATCCTACTGGACATCTACAATCTACTGACACCTAACATTTGTTGTAAGAATTATATCAAGAAACAATAGAGGAACACAAATTTATTCTTAAACAACATGCAACAATTTGGAGACCAAGTTATTTGTAAGAGATCCGTTTTAGAGTAGAATAAGATATTTTGGAGAGTCTAGTAAAATACATAACCACTCAGTGGTTCCTATCAATATACACCTGTACAGAAATTAACGGGACACTTGTGTAAGGAGAGTAGGAACCTCTGTTGCTATTCTATGTCTATTTCTAAATCTGTGGCCAAGGAGGAAGCCTTTCAAATTTGCTAGTGAGACCAAACATGTTTTCTTCAGTTGTCATAAGTTCTTCACAGAAGGAAGAATAGGAATCCCGACTTAATATGCCTATTTAAACCTTTTGTTGGCTAGGGTGGAGCCACCTGGTACTCTTAGAAAGCCAGGATGTTCTTGCAGTTATGATGGTGGATTAGAATCAGAGACCAAGCTCAAGTCCACCCTTAGCTGGGAGGAGGGATGGGCTGCTGGGGGTTCGCAGGTAGCTAAGATTCTTTGCAGTTTGGAGAACCCCCCAAATCCCACTCCTGGCTGGCCCCGCCCACCCTGCCCCTCCCCTCCCAAGAGTCTCCACGTGGGCCATTTTGGATGCAGGTAAGTGCAGGGTGCACACGGAGGCTTGGGAAGGGTAAAAAATGGGCCTCCTGGACAGGAGTGGGATTCAAATTTTTTAACAACCGGTTCTGTGGGCGTGGCTTAGTAGTCATGTGACTGGGTGGACATGGATTGGTGGTCATGTTATTGGATGGGTATGGCCAACTCAATATCACATCGAGGCATGCATCTCCTTGGCTGGCCTTTCATGACTGTGGGTATGCTGCCACAGTCGTAAGTGTGAAAAATGGTCATAAGTCACTTTCTTCAGTGCCATTGTAACTTTGAATGGTCACTCCACACAAGCAAAGTACCAGCAAAGGAGGGCAACAAACTCCAGAGAAGTTCCTGAGACAGGAAGTCTAGTCCTGCCAAGAATGTAATAAGGGTTAATGGAGAGGCAGTTTCTGTAAGCAACACCAGAATGTTTCCTTCCTGCCTTCCTTAGTAATTTCTTTTAACAACCAAACTGCTTAGAATGTTAACAACTGGTTCGAGCAAATAGGTGCAAACTGGTAGAATCCCACCCCTGCTCCTGGAAGTTCCAGAAGGCTAGAAATGGGCCCATTTACAGTTTCCAGAGAGCCTATGGAGCCCGGAGAGGCCATTTTCACATTCCCAGAGGCTCAAGGAAAGCCTCTGGAGCCTGGGGAGGGCAAAAATGCCACCTACCATGATGCAGGAGACTGACTAAGTCATGCCTACCATGGCCACACCCACCCAGCAATTGGGCAGAGAACCCATTACCAAAATTTTTGAAACCCACCGCTGGCCGGGAGGGCTCAGCTAACTTTGGGTGAGTCACCTTTTTCTAGTCCAACCTAACTCACAGGGTTGATGAGGAGAAAATGGAGAAAAAAGTGGAATTTATTATGTTCCTCGAGGGCAACAGAATATAGTGCTAAGAAATAACTAAACAAACTACTCTATATTGAAATTATCTGAGCTAAGTTTTCCAGACTGAATGTTAGCCTCTTGACTATGCTTAGAATAATAAAATATGGAAGAAGAAAAAACCACCACCTTCAGATAGCCTAGAATAAAACAAACAAACAATTGTATCTTTTAGTGTCCTGGCTAAGTTGAAATAGCTAAATCTGTAATAGTATGTACTTCAATGGTATTATCCTAGCATGAGAAGAATTCAGGGGATTATTTGTAAAATCAGAATAGCAATAGCACTTAGACTTATATACCACCTCATAGGGCTTTACAGCCCTCTCTAGGCAGTTTACAATCAGCATATTACTCCCAACAATCTTTGTCTTCATTATATTGACCTCGGAAAGATGAAAATGAGTCAACCATGGACTGGTTGAGATCAAACTCCTGGTAGTGGGCAGACTCAGCCTGCAATCCTGCATTCTAACACTGCATCCCCATGATTCCTATTCTCATATATTCCCCCAGTTGTTTGGAGAAAGAGCAGCCAGTCCACTAGTTCAGAGAAGAGGCATTAGAAATTGAAGAAGTCTCAGTTATAATGAGGGGGGGAAAGATAAATTGGGTTATAAAATAAAGTAATCCAGTTATTGAAATTTCTGAAACTTCATCTCTTCACCTTAATCCCTTCAATACATTTTGCTAAGAATGAAAAAAAGACTGAGAATCTTGCTTGAGTTGGATATAGAGTTGAGTTGGATATAAAGACTTGATGCAGAATATTGGTTGATCTTGAAAAAGACTAGCAAGTTTGGATCTGTTAAAACTGGAATTGAAGACTACTCCAGATTTTCTTTTTCTTTCTTTTACTGATAAGTGATTGTATATTCATATTTGTATGTATTTTGAAAGCAAAGAGTAGGTGGGATGTGCTGTTCTCTGAGATATGTAACTATGAGAGAAGAGGAAGGGAGATTATAACAAAGAAGCCACCCACATTGGGGGGAATTTCTCAGGATTTTTTCTCCAGATTTGTCCATGATTTTCCTTCTGACAGTTTTTCTCCCTCCCAAATGTTGTCCCATTCTGTTCAATATTTGTAGGGTTGTTATAATGGCAGATGTAGGGATGGTGTCCTGACCTTGTTTGTGTAATTTATTTCCAACATTCTGTTGGGTTGGAATTAATAAAATAGTCATGGAAGAAGGCAATAGGGAACCACTTCTGTTCTTATAGACCAGGAAACTCAACAGAATTCATCCTTCAGTCAAGCTCAGCTTTTGGTGACTATATGAATGCTAGTAATCAAGAACTGAGGTTGACTCAAGGTAAATGTAACGCATCCAGAAAGTATCCATAATATCAATCAGTCCGAGACATTTTCTCTCCAATTGATTTATTTAGAAACAGATCTGGCATGTCAGAGGCATTGAACCCACCCCTGACCTGGATAAAATCCCCAACCTGGAGGGGTACTCTCTGCAGAGGGTAAAATTACTTCTGGAAAATGAGGGGATTGCCTGGGGGGTGGGGGTGCAACATACCTCTGTCAGTTGATGCTTCTTTCTGGCTCCCACCAACTGGCATCTATATAGTCTCCTTGTTCTTCATGATACTTGGGTAAGTGAATATGGGTGGTCTCAAGCTTCCACACATCCAAACAGACTGTGATACCAAACCAGTCACTTTTAAATTCTGGAACTGTTGATGTAAATCTGCCCTTGATGGACTACCAGGAATAATCTGGGGGGGTTGTCTTCTTGAGAGAAATCTGACCCCAATTGTCTCTCTTTCCTCCAATCTGACAAAATAGTCATATGCCTGGGGCTAGAGAAGGATTTCTCTTCAGACATCTGGGTTACATCTGGGTTATAACAACTTCTTGAGTTGAAACGCTTTGGTATAGCTCCTAAATCTTTTTCTCCTACTGTCATCCTGAAAGCATCCATCATCTCCTCCAAACAAGGGCTGACAGGTTCAATTAATGCTCTAGAGAGAGGGCCCACACATTCCTCCCTGCACATCTCCAATTTCGGCTGATTGTTGATCTCTCTCAATTTCTGGGAAAATAACTTCAGGGTATCAGCCAACCCTTTCAAAAAGTAAAGAGTCACTTTGGGAAATAAATGTTGAAATTGAATCGCTTGAAACATTGGGCCCAGTAGACTTGTTTGGACAATAATCTCCTAGGAATCTTTAGAGCCTCGAGGTTCTTATGATCAGTCCATACCTCAAAGGCCTCTGGCGCCCCTTCTAGAAAATGTCTCCAAGTCAACAAAGATCATCATATGGCAAACACAGCAAATGTGTCTGTCAGCTTTTTGGACACATAAGCACAAGGCATCAGTGGGCCTTGAGAGTACTTTTGCAGCAAAACAGCTGCCACTGCTACATCACTTGCATCTATTTGGACAATAAAAAACTTGGTCACGTCTGGGTGCTGGAGGATGGGCTCAGCTGTGAAGAGGCATTTTAAGGCCTTGAAAGCTTTTTGATAGTCCATAATTCAAGCCAGTAGTTGACTTGGCTTCAGTTTGGTGGGTGACAGGCCTGTTTTTAATAGCTCTGTCAACGGGAGGGCAACTTCAGCAAAGGACAGAATGAATTGTCTAGAAGTTGGCAAACCCCAAGAAACTTTGATGTTGTTTTCAGGTTCTATGGAGTTGCCAGTCCAGCACCGCTTTCACCTTTCCAGGGTCCATTTCAATCCCCAGGTTGGATATTTGGTAGCCTAAG
>BHFT01048418.1:0-16551 GCA_004320025.1 Laticauda laticaudata | reverse complement strand
CAAATTTGGTAAGTTCCCCTACTATTCCCTCATCTAAATTATTAATGAAGATTATAATTTAGCATTTCAATTGCAATGGATTTCCAAATAGCCACTGGATGTATGTGGGTGATTAAGAAAAATTCTTCATTTATTGGAGAAATGAAACTAAATATATTGAGAAGATAGCGCTGCAATTTTGACTCTTGGTATGAAGAGAATGGACATGGTTAAGTTTCTTTTCTTTTTTCTTTTTTTGCTCTCTGATCTATCCTGGTTTAATAGAGCAAATTCAATCCATTTTAAAGCCCAGCTCTAGCGATAGATTTCTCACCTGGTAGACTTTCAGGCTGTTTTCAAGTAAAAGTCTGTTTAAAATTTCTCAGATTAGACTTGGGAGAGATCATGAATATTTTATAAACTTCTAAAGTAGTAGAACGCTTCCTTTTATATTTTTTTTCGAAGACACATTTTAAAAGCACCTGGATTAGAACCAGGCACCTCAAAAAAATTGCAGGTTTCAGTTTTACCATTTCTTGAATTGGCAAAGAGACCATGTAAAGCTGTGTAGCCATATGGCCATCTCAGGAAGAACGTTTTGTTAAATGCTGTAAGCAGGCTGTACTGTATGTTTAGGAATTATAAATTGGAAGAAAACAGTTTAAAAAGAAAAAATTTCTCAGCTACCTCCTGCCGATGCAGTTCAGACATAACTGTAATGCCAGTCTGTTACCACCATCATTTTTTTCCCCAGAGGAAGATGTACTATCAGTTGGAAATCTTTCTCACTGGCTTCCTTCCCACCATCCCCTGGCAGCAAAATAATCAGATTTACATTTTTCCACATTCTAGATAATATCCGCTACATTCCTTACTAATATTAAAAGGAATGGAGGTCATCCAAAGAAATAAAATAGTTGAGTACAAGGTAGACCAAAGGAAACATTTTTGTCATAAATTACATAAATATAGCTAGAAGGTTTACCATACAGAGTCTTAATTAATTATCAATTTAAATTATTTTCTTAAAAAATTAGAAAATTTTATGGAAGTGAAAGTGTTTATGGGTAATCGTTATGGGTAATTGTTACTGTGCCTTGGTGGCACAGTGGTTAGAATGGAGTATTGCAGGCAAATTCTACTCACAGCCTGGAGTTCGATCCTGATGGGGCACAAGTTTCACTCACCTTCCATCACCGCCATAAAATGAGGACCCTGATTGTTGGGGACAATATGCAAATATTGCTTCGACATTGTAAACAGCCCAGAGACTGCTATAAAGTAAGATGGTATTATTATGTGTGTTTAAATAATATGGTGACTGACATTAGAATGGCATGATGAAAAACTGAACAACTAAATAATGAAGGATTATATCTCAATATAATTATATCTCAATATGAGATTATATCTCATGTGTATTAACACTATGATTAGTAATGGTGGCCTGATTAAAAGCTAGAATAAAGGTAGAAATAAGAAATAGAGGGAATATTAATATACACATTTTTATATAATAGAATAAAACCAACAACTAGATGAAAAGATTAGAAGTTGAAAGATAGCATTACTATTTGTACTCAAATAATATTATGATTGGCATTAGAATGGCACATTGAAACACTGAATACCTATCTTAAAACAAACATGTGAATTAGCACAAGGAGTACATAAGTTTGACGAATGTAACAAACATTATTAACATTATTATTGTTATTTGAATCAATGTGTACAATACCCAGATGCCACACTGTTCCCTTCCATATTACTACCTCATACAATGCTAGACAACACAGTATCAACAGTAGACACCTTCAAATTTGATATCACAAGACCTAAAATGGACACCTAACATCAAAAATATCAACAAAAAAGCACAACAAAGAATGTTCTTTCTGCGCCAACTCAGAAAGCTCAAACTGCCCAAAGAGCTGCTGATCCAATTCTACAGAGAAATGATTGAGTCTGTCATCTGCACCTCTATAACTATCTGGTTTGGTTCTGCAACCCAACAGGACAGTCACAGACATCAGAGGATAATTAGGACTGCAGAAAAAACAATTGCTAGCAACTTGCTTTCAATTGAGAACCTATATACTGCATGAGTCAAAAAGAGGACTGTGAAAATATTGACAGTCCACATCCTGGACATAAAGTGTTTCAACTCCTACTCTCAAAATGACACTATAGAGCACTGCACACCAGAACAACTAGACACAAGAACAGTTTTTTTCTGAACGCCATCATTCTACTAAACAAATAATTCTCTCAACACTGTCCAACTATTTACAAAGTCTGCATAACTATTACTATTAATTTTCTCATCACTCTTTATCACCCATCCCTTCCCACTTGTGAGTGTATGACTGTAACTTTGTCACTTGTATCCTTACAATTTATATTGAATGTTTTCTAGTATGCTTTGATTGCTTATTGTACCCTGTGACTATTATTAAGTGTTCTACCTGATGATTCTTGACTCTAGACGAATGTATCTTTTCTTTTATGTACACTGAGAGCATTTGCACCAAGACAAATTCCTTGTGTGTCCAACCACACTTGGCCAATAAAGAATTCTATTCTATTCTATTAAGTGCTATTGTTATTACTATCATGAAGACTATGAATGTCATTTAATAGAGAGCAACAGTGGAAGAAATCTACCCACTTTGGGCATCTTCAGAGTGAAATTAATGTTATCTAGATGAACAAAATCAGTGGTGCTAGAGCTGGTATAAATTGGAACATACTTGTGTCATTCCACAGGATGTGTCAGATCTGGTACAACATAACACTTTGAAGGAATTTAATCCTGATGACAAGCTTCTTTCCTGGAAGTTGAACTAGAAACAATTAAACAAGCATACAGGAAGGCCAGGAACTTCTTTAAATAAATCCATTTAAGAGCTGAAACTACTTAGCTCTGAATTAGAATCATTCATGCAAATTATACACATGGTCAACAAGAATGGTATTCACCCTTCTAGTTCAGCTTGACTATTGTAGTATTAACACAATGTGTAGCTGGCCACCTAGAAAGCATGGGTCCAATAAAACTATTTTTATTAAGTTAGACTGTACAATTTTTTGAGCTCCATAAAGTTTTATCAGGAGCAAGTCTGAGGGTGGGGGTATGTTTTTGTAATTCATCAATGATTTTATCGTATGATGCAGCTGTGTATGAATGTTGAGCAGAGCCTTCTGTACTGGAACATTATGCTCAATATTAATTTCTTCCCACCTTGGGCAGCCCTGCCTATGGTTTTCCGTTATTCCATCAGTACTCAAGTGAATCTAATTGCATTGCTGTGAGCCATTGAACTAATAGGCTTCACCATCTAGGATGCCCCATTGCCACCTGTTTGTCTTGGTGGTGTTTGAAAGCTTCAAGCAGCTTCTCTTTAATAATTTTGATTAAAAATGGGTAACAGTGGGGGATTCAGAAGTCAGAAAGGCAATATCCAGAATTTTCTTGTTTCTGTTCAGCCAGTTTCATGCCATTAGGGGTGAATTGATTTCATTGGTGGCTAGGTTTCCACAACCACATCTTCTGCAGTGTAACAAACATGTTATCCATAGCATTTTGAAGGGATCGCTGTGAAGAAATGGCTTTTGGTTGTGTGAACTGCCATTAATTTCTTTTTTCTTAAAAGTAATGTTTTCCCGACCAGCACAAACTGCCAGTGCTGTATGTATATATAGTAAATTCTACTTCTCTGAGTTTTTGATCATTTAATTGTACAGTGTCTAAATCAACTTTTTCCTTGAACTTTCTTCCAAATAATGTTACAAGGGCTTTCATCTTGCCCACCACATTCACCTATCTACTCCAGTACATTTGTTGACTCTTGATACTAAATGTTCTTCTCAGTTGAGAGAAACAGAGGTGTATTTTCTACCACAAAAGAATATTCTATCTTCCCCTAGATGACAGCATGCCAACCTAAGTAACTTAAATAATAGCCTTGATATGGTGACTTTATATATATAAAGTATATCTAGACATTCAAGAATGACCCCATATAACAGCAATACAATCTTCTAATCTGTTTTCTATATAATCATTCATGATAATCTTTCATAGAACTCTGAAACATGCACAATAATCCTTACTATAAAAACATTTTTAGTGCATTATAGATATGCAGTCATTGGTGGGATTCAAAAAAATTTACTACTGGTTCTGTGAGCATGGCTTGGTAGACATGGCAGGGGAAAGTTACTGCAAAATCTCCATTTCCACCCCACTCCAAGAGAAGGTTACAACAAAAATCCCATTTCCTCCCCATCCCACTAACCCGCTTTCCAACTCTGTTTTCCTGTGCAGGGCAACAAAAGAAGACCCAACCAATCAGCTGGGACTCAGGAGGCAGAGAAGAGATGGAGGCAGGGCCAGTCAAAGGTGGGATTTGCCGGTTCTCCAAACTACTCAAAACTTCTGCTACCAGTTCTCTAGAACTGGTCAGAACCTGCTGAATACCACCTCTGTGCAGTATATCTAAAGTAGAATGGTCTCCCCTTTAAGTCTGTTTCAACAAACATAATTCTAGGAGGATCCAATAAACAATAAAGATCATGATAAATGGAGGCTCAGTCTTACTCATATAGTTTTCTGGCCACTGTGGTAAAGTCCTGACAAATGCAAGTAAAGCCCATGTCACACTGCCCAATGGATGCAAAAAGGACACAGCGGACGAGCAAAATGTTCCATCCGTTGTTTATCCGCTCACCAAAGGGCAAAAATTTGCAATAACGGAAGCGGATAACACGGACTGCGGGGAGGACGCAGGGCGGATGGAAAAAGTGGATGCAGAACGGAAGCCCAGCGGTGGGAGGGCTGGCGCAACCGCAGGGTTACCCGGGGGCCTCAGCGAAGCGGATGTTGGAGGATACAGCGGGCACCAGCGGATGCACACAGCGGAATGAAGCGATGCACAAGCGAATGCACACAGCGGAAGCCTGTAGGTGGATGCCTGGCGTTAAGATCGCATTGCGTCAGCACCGCGGATAATAACAGAAGCAGCATTGGAAGCAGGTCGCCATCAGAGGAAAGACCTGCTGCCACGGACAGGATTGGCTGCGCTTGCCTGCCCTGCCTTGCATAGTCTGCACTGCAAGCCTTGCGGGCAGCCTGTTGTCTGCCCACCGGCTCACCTGCCAGCCTTGCCCTATAGCCAGCAACCCCAGCAACCATGCTGAAGCACACAGCACGCCTCAGCCATCTGGCTGCCAAGCCTTGCAAGAGGGACAGGGCTACATCACCGCCCCTGGCCCTCAGCTGCTGGTTCCCTGCGCGGGGCAGCCTGCTTGGCAGGCACGGGCTTCCAACTCTCTGGGACTGGGGGCTTCTGCTGCTGGTCTGCCTTTTGGAGAGAGCGTGAAATGAACAAGCACATCCAGCACCAGCACCGTCACTAGCACGCTGACCACGCCCGGTTCACCCCTGAGAACTATCGCGTGACCCAAGAAGGAGTGCCAGAGGAACCATATTGTTTATCAAGCCTGAAAATTACGTTATTGATGTATTTTTCACACATGCTGTTGGCGTAATGCGATTGTCAGTGTTGTGTTGCAGATAGATAGACATCGATGAGTGAATGCTATTTCATTGTGTCACGTGGAAAGTACTTTCGGTCCCAGAAGAGGTTGGAGCGATGTAAGTAGATGACTTCACGTGTAATGCACCTTGCACTTAGATGGGAGTGGCGACTAGTGACAGGGAAGTCATTAGCACGCGCTCTGTAGGATTGTTATTTTTCAACTCGTCTGGAACTTAAATGTTAGTTTGCATCTTGTGGAGGTCCCGCCCTGCTGAGGGAGAACTGAGATAGCAGGGATCTTCTCGGCCGATGGGTAATAGCTGTGGGAATAGGTAAACCTCAGTCAGCATCGGTGGGACTGTATGGTCCACCCTCGTCCAGGTGCCACATCCTTATGGCCCCTTCATTTCAATAATAATGTAATAATGATCGACACATGTTAACATAAACAACACTCTTTATTAAATGCCTGTTCATTGTAGCCACCAGAACATACATGGCCCAATCTCATCCGTGGTGATGAGACAGCCTGAAGGAACGCATCCATTAAAGCATTTAACATCTGTCTTGGCCATCCCACCTGCTCCCACGCTGGGGACGTTGCACCAGTGTTTCAGGAGGTTGCGCTGCTTCTTCACTCACGTGAGGCTCTGTTGGGGCCTTGCACATCCTCAGTGGTCGATCAGGTTTTTGCCCTTGCCTGCATTCGCCCAGGCTCCATGTCCCCATTGCCTTGTTGACGGTCCACAAGCCTGTTTCTGCAAGACCTGGGTAGCGGGTGCGCATGAAATTGGTGCAGGATGCAGCAAGCTTCCACGATCCTCCTCAAGGTCTCTGGGCGATGCTGCATGTTGGTGAGAAGTACTGGAACCTGTTGGCCAGGATGCCAAAGGCGTTCTCCACCACCCGTTTTGCCTGAACAGCCTGTTGTTGAAGATCCTCTCTTCACGGGTGAGGAGTCTGGAAGAGTAGGGCTTCATGAGGTAGGTTGTGAGGAGAAGGCGTCATCCCCCACAACTGCAGTAGGGCACATCTTGCGTGTCATTGGGCAGGGGTCTGGATCTGGGAAGCCCACCATGAGGTGCTTTCCAGCCCCTCTTGAGGTCACTGGAGTTTGTATACCTGGGCATCTGAAGATGAGCCGTTGCCTGAAGCATCGATGTACATGAACTTGTAGTCAGCATCGACCATGGGCGAAGAGGATGATGCTGAAGAAGCCCTTGTAGCTGTGATAAGTGGACCCTGAGTTGGGTGGAGCTTTGCAGGCCACGTGCTTCCATCTATGGCTCCAACGGTGTGGGGGAAGTTCCACTTCTGATACAACTGCTCTGCAACTTTCTTCATCCTTCTTCAGTGGGGGGCACTTGGAGGAGCTCCTCCTTGTATTCTTCGATGATGGCCTGCACCACTTCTCTCGACCAAGCAAAGCTGATGGTGCTGGGTGGCACCCTCCAGCCGTACTCGCATGTTCCTGTGTAGGTGGTCCCTGAGGCCAAGGTGGCACAGAGTGAGTGCCACCTTGAGCCCAGGTTCCAGCTGGGTGGGAAGTTGGTGTTTGTCTGGTCAACCTGGGTGTTCAGGCGCTGCACAGTTCATCAACACATGGCTGGAGGCATCCTCATGAAGTTCTGGACGGCTGAGTGTCTTCGCTCCTGAGCTCCACCATCAGCTTGTTGTACAGTCCGTCTCTGCTCTTACTGGCGACCATCTTTTGGACCCAGACTTTTTTTGGGTGGCTCCTTTCTTCCTGTAGTAGAGTTCACAGAGCCTGTAGATGGTTTCGCACTGTTGCAGAAGGATGGTGGCTGCCGAAAGACTTTGTCACAATCCCACGGTGGACATGACTGGATGCTGTGGCAGAGCAAGAGTCAGATGAAGGCTGCAGAGGTCTGCACAGCTGGGCTGCTGGTCTGAAAGTGAGAAGCAGACGAGCTGCTCCGCCTTTTATAGGCAGTATAGGTGTCCTTTGCATCCTCTAGGCATCCTGTAGACATCCCTAATATGCGAGATAGGTCCCCTCTGCGAACGTTTTTTTCCATTTAAATGCTTTGTTTTCGCTTGACATCCGTTCTGCATCCGTTCTGTATCTGTTCTGTGTCCATCCTCTTCCTCCCTGCGTCCGGGCGGATGCGAGTTGCGTGGATGCGCAGCGGATGCCTAGCGGATATAGTGGATGCGTAACAGATGCGTAACGGATGCGTAGCGGATGCGTAACGGATGCAGAACGGACGAACTGGATACATTTTCCGCGCAAAAGTTTTAGGCAGCCCAAAACTTTGTGGAGTGGATGAAACGTCCATAAAACGGATGCTGGACGGATAGAGAGGAAGCCAATGGAGGCAGTGAGTACATCGGCATTTTCGAACGGATGGCAAGTTTTTTGTCCCGTTTACATCCTCTTTGCATCCGTTGGTTTCGGTGTGACATGGGCTTAAGTTCTTCAAGACAGGCCTGGTGAAGAAACAAACTTCTAGTGACCCCACAAGGGCTACTAGAAACCTGTTTCATTGTTGCAGGATATAATAATAGAGTCTTGAATGCCTGACAGAGTTTCTGTCGTCCTACTCTTATAAGAAAACCAAGATGGAACAATCTTGAGTTTGCTCCTTACGTTCTCCTCTCCTTCAGAACTAAGCTGATATGTACGTAAATGTCCTTGCATTCCTCCTTCAACATGATGTCTTTATCTTTTTATGGGGGGAAATGATTTAATTGTGTTAATTAAACTAAGATTTTTATTTTGTTGTCTGGATGGCATATTACATTTGAGAGGTTGTTCTATTGTTAAAATAGCAATTACACTAAAAATGTAAACTTATCCAGAATATTAGCTCATCTAACCTGGTACATTCTTATCATTGATTAGATCTATTCCGCCATTCTTATGCAAGCTGAAGAAGATACACATACCATTATCTGTGAGAGCACCGCTGGCACTGGTGATGTTACTTAATTGGGCAATGAAACATCTGAAAGAAATGTCTATGGAGATTCTCAGTCATCCAGATCATGGTTGTCCCAAAGGTGCTTTTTCAAGAGGTAACTGGAAAAACCAGAAAGTCCAGTTGCCTCTTGATGTCCCAAAGCACCTTTGGGACATCTGAAAGAAAGCAACCAAGGTCAGAGAACATCAAGGAACTCACAATTCAACCCTGAGCTACAAGTATTCTCTTCAATGGGTAGCATTATAGCCTCCAGTTTTTCATAGGATTGCTAAAGGGAATAGATCTGAGCAAGGTGGTATTCAGCAGGTTCTGACCAGTTCTGGAGAACCAGTAGAGAAAATTGTGAGTAGTTTGGAGAACTGGCAAATCCCACCTTTGACTGGCCCCATCCCCATCTATTCTTTGCCTCCCAATTCCCAGCTGATTGGCTGGGTCTTCTTTTGTTGCCCTGCACAGGAGAATGGAGCTGGAAAGCAGGTTAGCGGGGTGGGAAGGGAATGGAGATTTTGCAGTATATCCTTCCTCCTAGAGTGGGGTGGGAATGGAGACTTTATAGTATCCTTCCCTGCCACATCCATCAACCACACCCACCAAGCCATACCATGGTCACCAAGCCACGCCCACAGTAGTAAAAAAAATTGAATGCCACCACAAGATTTGAGCCAAAAGATGGTTCCAATTCCTCCAGAGGAGTTTTCCTAGTTCCTAGATTTGAACCGAAACTTCTCCAATCCTAGGCTAAAACTTTAATCACTGCAGGTCTTTTTTCCTATTCTAACGAAGAAACATTCTTTGCAGATTCACAATGAAAGAAGTTCCCATAATCTGCTGTCTAACATGTTTAATTGGACCTATCAAGAATGGAAATCAGGAGCTTCTGCATGAAAAATCGCTTCTATAAATGACCCATTTATTATGCTGGGTCCATGGAATTTCTTTTAGCTTTTTGAGAAAGACTCTATCAGCAAACCATGATGTTCTAGAAAAAAAGGAGAAATTTCTGTGGGTCAAAGAAGTAAATAGTTATTGCTATTTGCATTTAAATTAGGAGACTTATTTTTGAAATCAAAAATCATGATCTGTACAGGCATAACGTTATTATAAAAATGTCAAAGTTTAAAATTAGGTCTCATTACAGTGATGTGTTTTGCCATTTTAACTTGCTTACAAAAATGTTTCCGATTAATTTATAGGTATACCATTAAAAGCTTCTTAATTGCAATCTTTCTTGTCCATCTCTTTGTAAAATCAGAAAAAGAGGAATGATATTTCAAGCTCATTAAAGCCCCCTGGGAACCTCTAACTCAAAGCAAGGAACAGAATGCTGTAATCAGCTCTTTTGTTTTTTTTTTTCAGTTCGTTGTGAAGTATCCCTAATGTATTAAATTTACCAGTTTCGTCCGACAGGACTCAAGACTTCATGATAACAATAGCGCTTAGACTTATATACTGCTTTACAATGCTTTTAGAGCCCTCTTTAAGGGTTTACAGAGTCTGCATATTGCCCCCAACAATCTGGGTCCTCATTTTACCCACCTAGGAAGGATAGAAGTCTGAATCAACCTTGAGCCTGGTAGGATTTGAACTACCAAATTGCAGGCAGCCAGCAAGCAGCAGAAGTAGCCTGCAGTACTGCACTCTAACCACCATCGTGGCTCATAGACTTCATTGCAATGAAATAACAGAATAACAGAATTGTAAATAAGGGACCTTAGAGACCTTCTAGTCCAACCCCTGCTCAGACAAATGGTTATCCAATCTCTTCTTTAAAAACTTCAGTGTTGGAGCACTTACAATTTCTGGAGGTGAGTTGTTCCGCTGATCAGCTGTTCTAACTGTCAGGAAATTCCTCCTTAGTCTGGTTGCTTCTCTCCCTAATTAGTTTCCACCCATTGCTTCTTGTGATGCATTCACATACTTGAGAGAATAGGTTGACATGCCCCCCACTTCATTGTGGCAGTCCTTTAAATAATGAAATACTGCTATCATGTCACCTCCTTGTCCTGGACTTTCTCAACTGTGCTAATGTCAGATACATAATGTGGGTTCCAGACTGATGAGCTGTGTTTGAGTATTGGTCTAGCAAATGTTCTGTAAGCTCTAGTTAGTAGTGTGATATTACCAGAGAAAAAGCTACATAGAATTAGGTTAACAACTCTGTTGAGATTTGAAGTTGCATTTGTTTGACCATTCTGATACATAGTCGAGGTCTTTTTGAAGGGTAGCAGTATTGTCTGTGGTGTTGAATAGCTNAATTTCGACCATTTGTTGTTTGTCTGACAGGAATGCTTCTATCCAGTAATGCAGTTGTCCAGAGATACCATAAGATTCTATTTTTAGGAGTAGTTTGTTTTATATCACTGAATCAAAGGCTTTACAGAAGTCTATGTAGATTGTGTCTGTTGTTTTGCCCTGATCAAGTTGTGTAGTCCATATGTTTTTGCAGTATAAGAGTTGCAGATTGAAAGATTCAAGTTAAAAGAAGGCTGGTTTTGACTGAATGATTCCTAAAAATAACAATACTTTGGCAGTAGAACCAATTACCTGGACAGCTTGGATGTGTTCAAATTGTAGTCCTATAATAGGGGTTCTACAACTGAGAAGAAAATTACCCTTGGCTATTGGGTATATGAAATATGGAATGAAGGATTCAAGTTAAAAGAAAGCTGATTTTGACTGAATGATTCCTAAATATAATAATACTTTGGCAGTAGAACCAATTACTCAGACAGCCTAGATGCGTTTAGTTGTAGTCACATAATAGGGGTGCTATTACTGAGAAGAATATACCTTTAGCTATTGAACTATGAGAAGAATCTATGACCTAGGTCTTCCCTGCTGATTGCAAGGTACAAATTGTACGATTCTGGGAATTTTAATTTGATTTCTTTATTTTCATTGTACGTTTATGCACAGTATACATACAACGAAATTCACACAGCACCCAGAGACCAGACCCAACATGCACACACACATGACAATCCCCAAACACCCTACCACCCACCAAAATTCCCCGTCCCTAAAACATAGAAACATCCACACAACAGACCAAGTAATACTATCCAACAGCTCACTGATGGTGGTCCTTAAGTTCACTGTTAAGTGCAATTATAGCTCTGGGATAAAAACTGTTCAGAAAATGTGTGGTCCTAGTTTTAATTGTTCTGTATCTTCTGCCAGAAAGCAACAGTTCACAAAGATTGTAAGCAGGATGGGAAGAGTCTCTGAGAATGTTGTGTAACTTCCTCAAACAGGGAGATATGAAGATGTCATCCAGGGCTGGTATCTGGAGCCTAATGTTATTCTAGAAAGTTTCAATGATTCCCTGAGGAGCTTTTTTGCCCACTACAGAGCTGCTCCTATACCATACAAGAATGCCATACAAGAATGCCGTATGTCAGGACACTCTCAATGGTGCTGTGGTGGTGGAACAGAAGTAAATACTGAGATAGATTTATCTTCCTGAGCATTCTCAGGAAGTACAGCCTCTTCTGTGCCTCCTTCACAAACATGTTAGCATTCATAGTCCATGAGAGGTCTATGAATGCAGTTTCTTTGAAAGATTGAGAGTGGGTGGGTCCTAATTTATTTATATATGAATGTCAGTTCTTTTAAGCTGGGCTTGATAGATGACAACCAACCAGCACAGTCCACCTTTTAAGGTAGGAATTATCCCTGTTGATTTATTACACATCTAATCTCTATAGATCACTGCGCTCCAGGCAATGTACCAAATATGAAAATAAAACAATATTACAGCCAATATAGAGAATAGCACAGGAATCGATATAATATCAAAACCAAAAACCCATCTTTTCAATCAAGATGAAGTATAGTTTGCTACATCAGGTGTCAAGTGATGTGGTGGAAGCCTCAAAGCATCTAAGCTTGAAGAGTCAAGGAATGGAACTTATTCTAGCAGGTTGTCCAACAAGAAGTAAATGCTGCAGAGAAAGTTGTAGCAGTTATTTCTAAAATAATCTACAGTTAAATTAGCATATGCAGGTTGGGTGTACATATGCTCCTCTGTCTTCTATTTTTGTGAAATGTAGTGAGCATACTATTTCTATCTGCTTTAAGAAGAAAAATGTGGCTATGTCTAGTTTAGTGAAAAGAAGGTCTAAGGTTGACATGATAGCAGTGTTCTAATATCTTAGGGGCTGCCACAAAGAGGAGGAAGTCAAGCTATTCTCCAAAGCCCCTGAGGGCAGGACAAGAAGCAATGGATGGAAACTAATCAAGGAGAGAAGCAACCTAGAATTAAGATAGTGAGAACAATTAATCAGTGGAACAACTCACCTCCAGAAGTTGTGGGTGCTTCAACACTGGAAGTTTTTAAGAAGAGATTGGATAATCATTTGTCTGAAATGGTATAGGGTTTCCTGCCTAAGCAGAGGGTTAGATACAGATACAGATTAACAGAGTTGGAAAGTATTTTCTTGCCATCTAGTCCAACCCCCAACCCCCACCAGCCCAAGCAGACCCTACACCATTTATGACAGATGGCAGTCCAGTCTCTTCTTGAAAGCTTCTAATGAAAGCTTTCTAGGGTTTGACAAGAAGACCTCTAAAGTCCCTGACAACTGTGTTATTTTGTCATTCTGTATTCTACAGAGATATCTGTAACATCCATTAATAAGAGCAAAAAGAGTTGGCACAGCTAAATCAAATTTCTCCATTGTTCTTAAGATATATTGAGATTGGGACTTGAAATCCAACACATTTGGAAAACGCCTGATCCAGAAGCCTGCTTTATGGAAACCACATCAGATTTCAGAGTGGTGAATCATTTTTCTCTTTCATGATGTTCCTTATGTGTAGGGGGGGGGAATAGACCTATGGAATGCTTCAGTCAGCAACATTATGCCATGTTGTTATACTGATCTGCCTTGATTGATTTGTCTTGTGGTTGAACCTGTGAACATTTGTAGCTACCAGCTTTCCAAATATTTTGGGAAGAATCTCTTCAGGGAAGTCGACCTAAATTAATGCTACCCCAACCCTTTAGATTTAAGACTCTGAGAGCATTCAGCCCTCTGTATCTATTGGATGCTTCCTTTCTAACCCCCTCCCAAAATTCCCAACAACGACACATTGATAGGAATGCTAGTATGTGTAAGGTAGTAAAAAGGAACCAGTTTTATACAGCTGAATCTTTAAATATTTAAGCATAGAATCCTTTCTTGGTTTGTATCCTCATTGCGTTTCCACTGTTTTTCTTTCTTCAATCATCTCTTTCCCTTGATTAGGATACGATTTAGCATCGCCCGACCCCTTATCTCTTCTGGAAAATGAATTAGTTAGCAATATTACTGAGGAATTCTGGGGATTTGGGCCAAATTGATTTTCCAACAGATACCTGGATAAGTCTCCCATTGTTAATCTATCTCTTGATCCCCAAATTTCTGTAATATTATCCAAGGAGGCATTATTCAGATTTTCTACTGAGTTTGGTGATCATCAAAATATTCCTGTCTATAGTGGCTCTTGCTCACCCCAGGTCCATTGTGGATCGGGTAGCGAAAAACCCCTCTTTTCTCCCTCTTTTATGATAAACATGGGTAAAAGGTTTGAATTAATAGTTGTCTATATATATTATGAGGTAGAATCAGGGGTGGGATTCTACTGGTTCGGTCCGGTTCTATAGAACCAGTTGTTATGATACTGCGCAGTTCGGAGAACTGGCAAATCGGGTCCCTGGCTGGCCCCACCCCTCTTCTCCCACCCTTCCCCTCCTTGCCCAGGCAATCCTTATCGTGCATGCATGACATCACGTACATGCCTGACATTGCTGACTGTGTTCTCCCCTGCCCAGTCACTTCTTAAGGTATTTCTTTTTTCCCCCTCCCAACGATCAGCTGTGTCAGGATTCCCCTCGCTGTCTTACTGTGGCTTCCCTCAGAGGCTTCCCTGAGGCCCAGGATGTAAAAAAGGGTGCATTGGGGCAGGGGGTACTGTGCACACACACCCCTGCGCTCTGTTTTCTGCCTTCCCAGGCCCCAGGGAAGCTTCCTGGGAACAAAAATGCCCCCCAGAAGGCTTCCCAGAGGCCCAGGAAGTCAAAAAAAAAAGAGGGGCTGCTGCTGCAAAAAAAAAAGAAGCTATGCCCATCCAGCCACATTGCCACACCCACTTAGCCACATCCACAGAACTGGGTGTTAAAAAATTTGAATCCCGCCCCTGGGTAGAATTATGATTATGATTCTCAATAGGTGGCAGGATAATCATGAAAAGAAGGTCTAGGGGTGACATGATAGCAGGATTCTGATATCTCAGGGACTGCCACAAAGAAGAGGGAGTCAAGCTATTCTTCAAAGCACCTGAGGGTAGAACAAGAAGCAATGGATGGAAACTAATCAAGGAGAAAAGCAACGTAGAACGAAGGAGAAACTTTCTAACAGTGAGAACAATTAATCAGTGGAACAGTTTGCTTCCAGAAGTTATAAATGCTCCAGCACTGGAAGTTTCTGAGAAGAGATTGTATAACCATTTGGCTGAAATGGTATAGGGTTTCCTGCCTAAGCAGGGGGTTAGACTAGAAGCCCTGCAAGGCACCTTCAAATTCTGTTATTCTAATTCTAAAAAATCTGATTCAAGTTTGTGATTTTAAGAGATCTCGGCTGAAGTCATATGATGGAATTCTGCAGGTTTCAAACTTCCTCTTCCAGAAACCTCATGAGTTTTCATACTCCTACTTTGCAGTAGCACCTTGCTAGTTCCTCTTACCATCATCTATTTTCTTGGTGGTACCTTGCCTCTAACTCTTCTGTACTGGCATGGCCAACTATCAGAGAGTAAATTGGAATCTCCCAGGGGCCCAATAAAAGCAAGTTTTAGTAAAAGACTGAAGTAAAGGCAGTTTTTACAAAAAAAAAAATAAAGCTTTGCACTGCACTCCTCATCCAATAAGCAACTTTGAACCAAATAGCAAATCCATCCAAAGAAGAAGCAAGAGACCAGCTGAGATGAAATCCAAGATCCCAATCATGGCCAAACAATCTATTCACAAATAATATGGGAGTTTCCTACAGGTTGTTCTCAGCACAGTCCTGAGCAAGTGGACACAGTGCATAAACCAAGCAGAATGCATAGCTGTCAAACATTATCTGGCTTGACATATCTCAGATCTCAAACAGAAACCTTTCTCTTATATTCACATTCACTTGCCCTTTGGCTAATCTCTTGGATCCATGAAGTCCAGCTTTCTGATCCTAAATCTTTATTAAATGCCTCTGCCTAGGACCATCTGACTGAATTTTTGAGATGCAGGGTAGGAATCCTGTGAGGTTGCTGGATCTGTCAAAACCAAAGTAGTATTATTGGCTCTGTTACAACTTGGATCTCCAGCAAAAGGATAGCTGCCAGTTATTTTCTTTGGCTCTAATTTCCCATATCCTCTTCTCCAAGACACATTCCCTAGCAGAGCCATGACTTCAACCTGGTCTGTGAGTGTCAACCTTCCAAGTAAATGCAGTTGAAAACACAAGAAATGCAATAACTTTATTCTACTGATGTAGAACATAAAATAAAACGTTGGAAATCTGACTAAATTCCCTTCCCTTTTATAACCAAGAGAATCAAGGAAGGCCAGTCCTATATTTATTCTGCATCCCTTCCTATCTTCCTGAGCCAAGCTAATGTCTTCGTAACATTCTGCAAGGCTATCTTTATATACTCTAAAGGGAAAGATTTCAAGATTTCACATGATGGGCTGCTTTTCTAGCAAGGAAGAAGTCAAAAAGCAAAAGTGAAACAATCAATATGGTGCCATCCATTAGCCATATGTCCTGGTGGTAGGTGCCCCTAGATTAGCCCTTTTTATTCCTTGTAAGATAGACCAATCTTATATGAGACAAATAAAATCAAACTTTAAAAAAAAACCCAATACATGCAATCATTCAATAGAGGACTGTGATTGAATGTAGTAAAGAGGTTGATTCCCAGGAGGGAAGGGGTGCATTCTAGAGAAATAAGGGGCAACTCAGCTCAGATATGAGGAAAAATCCATCTCGGCCTGGTGCCTTCCCATTATTTTGTTTCTTAAGTGCTTCGGTTAACTCCATCATGGTTATATTGCTTTCTAACAT
>BHFT01048414.1:0-32151 GCA_004320025.1 Laticauda laticaudata | reverse complement strand
ATATGAAATGGGATAAAAAGTGAGCATGAATTTTGAATTTATGTCTGTATAAAAAGATGTAACCCGGGACTAAGCTTCTTTCCAAAAAGAAGTTTTATGTTTTGATGTTTTGTGTTTTGTTTGTTTTTGTTTGTTTATTGAAAACTAATTAAAAAAAATTTTTTTTTAAAAAAATATATTAAAACAAAGCAAAACATTGATTGCCTTTACGTGTGCTAAGGATTTTTAACATAATTTGAATGATAATTCCAATTAGTGAAATGAGTAGTTTTTACCTCCTCTCAATATACCATACATAATTGTTAGGGTGATTTGGACAGCTAGAATAGTTTTGAAATTTATTCCCTCAACATGTGTTATTTTAATTTAATCAGCTGGAACAAAGTACAGGGCTGCTAAAGGGCCCAGAAATAACATAAGCATAATAAATTATACAGAGTAATAATGGGAGGTATTAATTGCTATGCTCCTGTTCTCTTGTTTTATCCACTAATTATATTCATATATCATTCCTTGTATATAAATTTGACTTAAATTATTTTTGCTGTCAAAGAAGTATGAAGGCAGTGGGCCCTAAAGGCAGATGGTGTTTTGTGTGTGCATCTTTTTTTTAAATTTAAGCTTATTTTTAAACAGCTAATGAAGAATTTACAATTTTTCAAAAGGAAGAGAAAAAGGAATATGGTGTTAAGCAACTTTATTACACAAGGTGAAAAAAATCTGCTGGGTGAAGCAAGGCAGGGCCTCAGAAAAGTATGCAAAAGAATGAAAAACAAAACAAGCAAAATAATGGGGTAACCACTGAGGGTGTGGTAAGAAAAAGAGAAACTTGGGGAAAACATTTAAAGCATAACGCATAGAAATATAGTAGGTCAACAGGAAAACAGACAAATGAACTAATTCAGAGACAGAAAGAGAGGAAAAAAATGACATTTTCAAAAAAGAGAGAGAGAAGGATGCATTTTGTATGACGGTGCATGATGGAAAGAATAACAGGTTATTTTTATTTTATTAAATATTAGGTTATATTTTATTGCATACAAAGGCAAAAACTTTGTCCTTGTATGATGGAGTATAATGGGAAAAAATAACAGGTTATATTGTGCTAGGACCTGGAGAGACCTTGGTCCAGCTAAAAGCCTGTCCTTACGGGAGGATAATAATATTGAAGTTTGAGTTTAAGTTATAGGTAGTCCTCTTTTATTGACTACAATTGGGACTGGCAGCTCAGTCATTAACGGTCACTAAGTAAAACCCGCAACGTTATATTTTGACTTCAGCTCTCCTATGCTTTACAGAAGCTCATAAATGCAAGGATTAGTCACAAAATTACATTTTCATCATCATCACAGCTGTGAACGGTCATTAAGGGTTAAATAACTTAAAAGTATTTGACTCGTTTTATGAGCATCATGACTTATGACCATAATGGACAAGCTCCATTAAAGTTGTAAGCTGAGAACTACCTATACTTAGTGTCTCTTATTGATGATCTTGGTTATTACAATTTGCAAAAATGTTCCAAAAGAGGACATCTGCAGATGAGGGCAACTATTGCAATCTTCCAGATCAAGGGAATGTTGCTTAAAAATTTATTTTTGAATGGTCAGACTTGCCCTATCCTGCACAAAAGCATTTTGTCATCTCCAGAACAAACCCATTCTTTCCAGCTCAATTTAACGAACCGTGAGAGATTAAGGATTGAACATACTAGCAGTAACGTGGTTCCCTCCAGATTTTCAGGCGCATCATTGAGACTGATCTTACAAAGCCAGAATGAACTATCCAGTATAGTCCTTCCCTGGTGTACTTTAACCCTGCTGGCTGTGGAGTTTTGGGAGTTGAAGTCCACAGATCTTAAAGTTGCCAAGACTGGACACCCTTGCAATCTAATCAAAGATTAACGTAGGAACAGATTTGGCTGTTTCTCTTATCAAAATATTTTACAAATCAGGTGTACTCCACTGATCAAACCCTGCATTCTAGTTATAACAATCTTTATTCAAACAGAGACCCAAGTTTTCATTGGCTTTATGACATACACCAGGGGTCCCGATTCTGATGGACCTGGGCCACAGGATGCCAGAAACCGGGCCATGCCAACAAATGAAGCACCATCCACACAGGATGCAGACAGCATGTGAAACTACACCCTCTCTGGTCCACAGAAAAAACTCTCTCCACAGAATCAGTCCCTGGTTCCCAAAAGGTTGGGGGCCACTGGCATACACCACATCAGTTTGGGGTTTTGTTTTGTTTTTTTCCTTATTTCCACTTCCACCAGCACAAACAACACTGGGAAACTAAGAACTGTACTAAGTGCAATTAAATTCAAATGTAAGGCTCTCTGAAGAATGTAAATGAGGAATATAAGGAATGTTCCTGATACACATTTGCTTAAAGTCAAAATCCTGTACTGAAATTACTAGACTGAACAAAACATTTAGGTTAAAATTTCAGACATTATATTGATTGGGTTATGCTGAACAACTTGTGAATACATGAAGTCTTTACACATCAATTGATTTAATAAGTGAAGTTTGCAACATTATTTCTTACCAGCAGACTCCTCATAATAAAAAGATGACTCTTTATAAGTTTATATGATCAGATTTTAAAATAGTAAAGATATGTTTGTTTCTTTGTTCCTACCTACCTAGTAGATGATGAAAATATTCCTATGTCATCACACTCTTGGCTTTGGAAGAAAAAAAGAAATGCCATCTTTCCTACAGTTGAAAGCAAAAGTGAAAGCAAAACAGGTATAATTGATCCAAATTTTTTGTATATCTAATAATTGTAAGAAAATTGAGCAATTTCAAAGTAGCAGAATCTGATTGCCAGTTTGTCCCACCTGTCTATATCAGAAACCAATTTTACCTCGAGGTAGAAATGCTTAGGCATAGGATTGTGCACTTTCAAAACAATTTGGAAGAACTAGTTTGGAACATGGAGGAGCACAATAGAGTGTCTTTTGTTAGGGTTCTTCTTTAGTCTGATATAAGAAGTTGCATTTATGATCTGTATTCAAGATATAATTGTATTAATGATCTGACTCATTAAAGAACGAGAAAAATAGGATCAATCTTCGTTAAGGGTGGTATACTCATGTGTGTATAAAGACAGTACAGAAGAAGGTATGGAGCACATAAAAGATGTACTTCCTTCTGGGGTACAAGACCCAGAGGAAAGACAAAGGCCACGTTCATGTTGCATGGCAGATGAAGTCATGCCCTCCTTCAGCCAAATGACCAGTTTCCATGCACTTGCACTGCACAGGCTGGGATGCCTTAAATTGAATTTTCAAATCCTCCCAAATTTTCCCTGCTTCCCCATCTCCCTCTCCTCTCCTCTTCTGTTCTCCTTCTCTTCTCATTCTTTTTGGCATTCCTCTTCACCATCTCAGTGGTGAAATAAAAATAGGTGCCGCCACCATCAGGGCTATGGATTGATGATGTACCATGAAGTCATTTTCAACTCCTTCCAATCACACAAATAGATTTTCTCTGTGAGGATGACACCACATAGTCTCATTTTTATTTTATTTTATTCAAAGGCCCTATTTTGACTTCCCACCAACATGTAGCATTGGGAGGACAAAACTTGGCATAGTTATGCAGAACTTTTCAATAACTTTACCTCTGCCCTACAAGACAAAGTCATTAAACATATCTGTCAGTTATCTCAATAATGTAGTTAACTGGAGGGAATTCCTCTAACTTCAAACAAACTCTGGCTATTTAGAGTTAAAAGTAACCCTCAGAGCAGGGGTGTCAAACTGGATTTATTTGAGGACCAGATAAGCATTTTAGTTCTCCTCACGGGCTGGCTGAAGGGGGGGAGATGAATGAATGCCTCCTGCAGCACCCTGCCGGCCAAAATGGGGCATGGATGGACACACCTGCACCCCATTTTCAGCCTGGATGGTTTCCTGTAGCACTTTGCTGGCTAAATTGGGACATGGAGGCTTGCACGTCTCCCATGCCCTGTTTTGGCCCACAGAGGCCACGCAAGAGGCCATACAGCCCCCCCGTGCCCTGTTTTCAGCTGCAATGGTTTCTGCAGCCCTCTGCTAGCAAAAATGAAGCATGCCCACACCCCCTGAACTCCATTTTGGCTGCCAGAGGCACCACAGGCCGGTCCTTTGCTATTGCCAGGCCAGCCCCATAGGCCATATTTAATCCCCCCATGGGCCAAATCCAACCATGGGCCTTGAGTTTGACACTCCTGTCTCAGAGCATTAATTGACCCAGTTTGTTTATTTTCCAAGGATGCCACAACCTTTTTCAGAATGTAAATGTGGCTAGTGGCAAAAGTGAAAGAAGAATTTCTGATACAGGTAGTCCTCAACTTATGACCACAATCGAACCCAAAATTTATGTTGTTAAGTGAGACATTTGTTAAATGAGTTTTGTCTCATTTTATGATTTTTCTTGCCACAATTGGTAAGGGAAACATTGCAATTGTCAAGTTAGTAATGTGGTTCTTAAGTTAATCTATCTCCCCCATTGACTTTGCTGTTCAGAAGGTTGCAAAAAAGGATTACGTGACCCCAGGATATTGCAACCACCCTAAATATAAACCAGTTGCCAAGCATCTGAATTTGGATCATCCAAAACTAGGAAATTATGGTCAGAATATGAAGCTACCTGATGACATTAGCATAATCATAATTCAAATTTAATTCATGATTCATAAATTGAAGTCTAGACATTATGTGACAAATGTACTTTGTTTTCAGATTTCAGATATACAATCAAGAGAAGCTATAAATCTCTTACATTCATATAGTTACAATGAAAGTCATTACGGTACTGCATATTAGGTGAATGCAAAGTTATAATGCTGCTTCTATGAGTCTGGCAGAATTAAGAGTAATGATATGTTCTAATAGTTGACATTATGGCTGTAATTTTCTTCTTTGTCTGAGGTTTTCCCAAATGACTCTCACAAGACACGGAGAGCCTCATAAAAAAAGTGAATACTGTAAGGATGTTTAACTGTTAAGTCTGCCCAGAGGCACATGCATAATCTTATGAATACTCCCTCTTGGCCAAAACTCCTTCTCTAGGAATTTATCTGAAAAACTCTGGAGCTTTGTAACTTTCCAAACAAATTTTCATTTTGCTGAAATCAGTGAACAATGGGAAAATATCTTCTCATCATGTTTCTTTCTTCCTGTCAGTTTATGCCTTACATTCTTGCAGCCATTTTGATGACCAGGTTCAAGTTTTGTTCAGTGCCAGAATGAGGCTTTTCTCATGTGTGCTAGTGTATTATCCAGATACTGTACAAATCATGTGGAAAGGTTTAGCATGCTACATGGTCCAAGCTAATTCAAAACATGTGTCTAGCATTTCCTTGTGTATTTCTCTATTTACACATTTCCTTGTTAATGTGTATCCTAGGAAAAATACCTCAACATAAACTGCATTGCTCTTCTGGGTGAGTTGGACACCTTTCAGCAAGGAGGCAATGAGTGGTGAACCACTGGCATTTATTCCTCAAACCATGGTTACCCTAATCCTAGATGTATGTACTCAGACCTTTAAATTTTGCTACAATCAGATATAGTCTGAATAAGAGTGCACAGGTATTTGTTTCAGAATTAACATTTAGTTTACTTACTCACTAAAAGAAAAAATAAAGGGTTTTCTCATGTCCTAGGTAGTGGCAGATATTTCTCTCTCTGGGCGCATTAAGTAATTGTCTGCTGCAAACTCCACATAGGCATTAGAAAGGGCATCCAGCCAGTAAATACTTGAACTTTGTTCAGTCACCCTGACTTCACCCCAATGCAAGGGATTTAGGGTCGTTAAAGAGAAAAACTCTGTGTGTGTGTGTGTGTGTGTGTATGTGTACAAACACACATGCACACACTTATAACAGGACATAGATAGAGATTTGTATGTGTGTATTTAAGTATTTTTTTAAAAAAGATATTCCAAAAATTCTCTTTGTAGCGCCTTGAAAAAGAAGAAAAACTACTACTTTTATATCTATGCTGTAAAATCTGCAAAATTGAGATCCTACATGTATTCCAAAGCCTCTCTCCCTACTTCCCTCTCAAACACTCACATATTTTCTCCTGTGTTAGTTTTTCTACCTGCTTCCCACCTACCTGGAAACATGTATCACAATTGTATATATAAATGTAATTGTATATATAAATGCAATTGTTTTTTCAAACCCTCCAGGCTTAAGTTTTTCAATTACTCTTTTTGGATATAAGCATTTCCCCCAAATTATTGAATAAACAATTTTCAAGGTAAGATATTATACTGTAGAACATCCATATACATCCTCCCATCTCTGTTGTAATAGAGAAGAAAGAGAATTCGGCACTTTCACCGGAATAAAATAAGGCAAAATTTGATGTCTGTGACATTGTCTGTTTTTAACAAACATTGAAGCACTATTGTTATATAAAAAATCTGATTATAATAGTTTCTTGTGTGTACAGAAGGTATATCCTGTGAGACTGTGGTGAATTACATGTTTTTTGAACAAATAAAGCATGCTCACATTTTTGGTTCTGCACGAAGCAAACTGGTTGTTAAATTAGGTGACGCCCACCTCTGAAATTAGGAGGAAAGCATGTTGGATAAATTTGCCATCTTGAGTTATTTGAAAAGGGAGGGAGAGAGGGAGGAAGGGAGGGATGGAAGAGAGGGGGGGGAAGGAAAGAAAGAAGGAAGGAAGGAAAGACATACAGAAGAAGGAAGGAACAAAGGAAGGAAAGAAAGAAAGAAAGAAAGAAAGAAAGAAAGAAAGAAAGAAAGAAAGAAAGAAAGAAAGAAAGAAAGAAAGAAAGAAAGAAAAGCAAGCAAGCCTTGGTGGCACAATGGTTAGAATGCAGTATTGCAGGCTGACTCTGCTGACTACCAGCAGNGGGGGGGAGGGGCTGTAAAGCACTATGAAGCGATATATGTCTAAATGCTATTCCTATTGCTAAAATAGTCACCATCACAAGCATATTGATGTCTCAGACATGAAGTTCTCTTGTCAGCTAAACTACCTTTTGGACTTCAAAAAGAAGTAAAGGGATGTACAGCACTGAACCTCCTTACATTCACTGCAGTTTCTCTAATACAGAATAATTTTTTCTTTAGGTTTGATTTTTCCAAGTTTAACTATATGAATTAAATACATTTTTTTTTCTCTTCCAGGATCCTGGATACAAACGGATTTCCCATCAAGTTCCCAAATATCTGAAGAGGGCCTGAGAAATAACGAGGAGTCCAAATCACGATTAAATATCATCTCATTGCCCGGAAGTGTTACTGATGTTATAGAGGAGATACAAGCTCAAACAAAAATAAACAAAACAAACAAAACACAAACAAAAAATATAGCCGTGGAGGAAGAAACTGGACATGGTAAGAAAGGCCAATCATTGCACATGTTATTAGGACTACAATTTCTAGAATTATGCTTGCAGGGAATTAATAATTTTAATTTATCTGACAAGGATAACTTTGAAGAAGCCATAGATCTCTATCTGAATTTCAGTGCTGCTGTCCTGACAAGGCACCAATGCTGAATGTTCAAGATAAGAAATTAAACTAATGATTGCATGTACTGTATATATACAGGTAGTCCTCGAATTGTGTGACTGCAGTGGAGATGCCCACCACAGTCGTAAGTCATAAGGGCATAATTTACCACACGGTTGGTTGATTTTTTTTATTGTGGCAAGCAAGTACCAGTTTTCAACAAAACCTTCATAAAACATAGTCATGTGTGTATGAGACACTACAAAGGTTATACGAGTGGTAGAGTTGCTGAACCCCCAAAGTGTGGACCGTGACTTCAGGGAGCGAGGCAGGGGCGGGCATCAAATTTTTTAGCAAGGGGCTCTCTGTCCTAATGACTGCTGGGTGGGCGTGGCTGGGTGGTCATGTGACTGGGTGAGTGTGGTCAACTCGACGTCGCTTCTTTGCCCTAATTATCTAAATAAAGATATGTACCAAAAAGTTGTTGATTATTTCTTGCATTTAATACTTTAATAAAAGACTGGGTGAAACCAGGCTTAATAGCAGTGACTGTGAGCGGGATCTTGGAGTTTCTGGTGAGTTCTGTGATTCTTATTATTTGGGCATTAATCCCCTCAGAGGTTAGTGGCATATGTTATCTGATTTTCTCAATGGCTCTCCCTTGCAAGTGTTGAGGGGATTGTTTATCTAGCTTGCAACACTTTTACGAGGTGTGAAATGTTCTTGGCTGAATGCCCAGAAGTTCAATGATAAGCCTATTAAGAGCTTTCCCTTTGATGCTTGTCTTTCTGAGGTTATTGGGGGTCTCCTGAGACCCTGCAAGCCCCCAGCAGCCCACCCCTGGAGAAAGATGACTGTCCGAACTTTGGATCTGGACCACAAGGTCCCTTTTTCAGGGAGGTCACAACTTTCAATGGTTGTTACATGACCAGTCATAAGAACTGCATAGATATGCATATATATGCACTCATCATGTGAGAGAAGGTACGAGGTAACAAACATTATGCAAGTGCATAAAAGGAGTAATCTGCAGCACACATTGGAAAAGACAAGGGTTGAAGTACATATTATAAAGCCAGCCTGGTTTTCAGCTTGATTTGTTTTGCAGGGCAAACTTTCTCAAATGAGAACAAGAGCTTTGGCCACAGTAAGACTTCCTTTGCAAAATGTCTCAATGAAAATGAAGAAGACCAAAAGGAAGCAGAGAATGGTATTTTTCACAATATAAGCAGAAACTAATACCATTGTAGCCCGCCTGCCATTTCATGATATAATTCTCACAGCAACATTTGGGTCTTTCCTTTGCCATGTCTTATTTGCATAATAAATATAATTTCTCTTTCATGGCTGCACTGAACTTATACAATCCCTGGGAAACTTGGGGATAGGAGAATGTGCCCGGATTGTAAGGCCACATGGTGTCTTCCAACTTTTCCAGGAGGCTAATGAGTTGTTGGAAAAGACCAAAACCACACAAAATACTTTAGAAGTGCATCATCTCACCTCCTCCCTCAGTGAGGCGAATTATGCTGCCTCAGTGGCATGAAACATCTTACTGAAACCATCACATACAGACCTGCTATTTTGTATCATTTGAGGGCATCTTGTTTTAAACTCATTTTACTGCTTTGTTTGTGACAAATGCATGAGGGTATCAGTGTCCTCTTTTTGTCCTGTCCTTCAAAGGTGTGAATAGTTGCATTGCATTGCTTCTTTGCATCACCTGTTCAAATCTGTATTTATAAAAACAAGGCTAGGATAAGCAAATGGCAGTTCAGAGGTTGCTGGACTACACTTACCAGCATCCTTAGCCACGAATAGGAGATCTTGGAAAGATGTGGTTCAGCTACACATCAACAACATATGTGGCCTGGGCTGAGATAATAAATTAGATTTGATTATCTGGAAATTCTGAAACTTAGATGGAGGGGACCAGGCTGCAAAATGCTATCTTAAAGGCCCAACTGTTTGCCTTTGGCTATGCAATATTTTACGTTGATAACAAAATGATGCTTCAGAATGTGTTATAGTAAAAACACAGCATCTGTTCATAATTCATTAAAGCAGTCCAGGAACTCAACTCTATTTGTGACGAAAGTTCTTCAGTCTCAGGAAAAAAATGCAGTGGCTTCAATGAGTTGCTGACAATGCTGTATTCAGGCACCAGGATTTTTCAAAGCAATGTTTCAGAATCAAATCGAATCAAATTGTAGCATTGCACATCCCTATTCTTTTTTTCTTTTTCTTCATATTTTTTATATATTGCAGGTTATCCAAGGTCTCCTGGACAGTTGTTTCCTGACACTCAGCTGGATGGATATCAATCCAAAGAAGAACTATTTTATATTCCCTATAGATCAGCTAAATTATACATTACCAAGGTAAAGAGTGATGATTATTTCTGACATACATTGACTTTATGCAGTAAGGAACATGATAACAAAATGGGAAAGAGAAAAAATACCACCACTGTACAGCCCTTTGCAAAACATCACCAAAAGTACCAAGGAAACAATATAAAGAGACAGTTCTTCTGAGAAAGCGGAATATTATTTGTCAGTAATATATCAGTGATTCATTTTCACATTCATTCTCACTTAAATTTTACAAAACACAAATCAGTTATTTCCTCCTTTTCCTATTTCAATAGTTGTCTCTTAAGAAAGTACTTTTCATGGTCATCTATTTAATTAATAATAAATATTAAATCGGGTTTTTACAAACATTCTGTCCTGAGATACAATACAACTATAGTTTACACCTGGTTCAAGAGATAGATATTTTTACTCAAGTGCTCAACAAGGTAAGATTATAATGAGATCTTCTTTTCAGTTCCTGATTTGCTACCTTTCCCTTGGCTCACAGAAAGATCCTACTGAATGAAGGACATTAAAAACATTTCACAAACCTACAGATATTCATCCAATGAGCAATAGAGTACCATGAATAGAAAATGTGTGCCTTACATGTTAGTTTTATGTCCACCAAGCCATGTGCCATACTGTGTATGTACAATTTGTTCCTTTAAACATTTTTATCACTTTACTTCTAAACCTGTCTCAGATTTTAAAAGTTACAGTTGCTAACTCAGAGCAGTATTATAGCTAGTCCTCAACAGACCACATTTGGGACTTTGAAATTTCTGTTGTTAAGGCAGTTGTTAAGTAAGTCTTGTCTGATTTTACAACCTTTCTGCAACGATTTTTAAGCGAGTCACTGAAGTTATTAAGTGAATGATAAGGTCATGAAGCAAATCCAGTTTTCCTCACTGACTCTGCTTGTTGGAAGCTGGCTGTGAGGGTCACAAGTGGTAATCACATGACCCCAGGACACCTTCATTCAGTGGGATCTTGTAAATACACGCCAGTTGCCAAGTGCCTAAATCCTGATCACGTGATCTTGGGGGTGCTGCAACACTTGTAAATGGGAGGACGGGTTGAAATCACTTTTTTGTAACTTCAAATGGTCACGAAAAGCAGAGGTCCCCAAACTTGGCAATTTTAAGACTTGTGGACTTCAACTCCCAGAATTCTCCAGCTGGCTGGAGAATTCTGGGAGTTGAAGTCCACAAGTCTTAAATTTGCCAAGTTTGGAGGACTCTGACTAAAAGGATGGTTGTAAGTCAAGGATTTCCCATGTAATGGGCGTGAATTGATTGAGCCTCCTAAAATTAAATGGGGTTAAGGTGCATTTTGGTCTTGCTGTCTAGTTGAACCATCTATATTGTTTCTCTTATAGTACAGTACAGCCAAATGTTGACTGAATGTTCACCCCTGACACACTGATAAGGATCTGTGTTCAATAATGATGTGGATTTATTTTTTCTGTTTGCCTTTCTGTGCAGATTGCAAAAGACATGCACCAGATGAAAATCAGATACATGAAAGTTATCAAAGAGCTGGAGCATGTTGGAAAAGAAAGCCAGGTGGATTTGTTTTTTGTTTATTTCCTGTTATGACAGAAACAATCCAAGTGCCCAATTGCTTTTCATTTCACTGTGAGAACAAACATGAGTCAACCAAACCCTTTCTATTTGAGTTGCATCTGACCCCTGTGACAAAGGATGTCAGATGGTTGGCATGGAATATGACTTATTTTGACTGCAATTGTCCACATAGATAGGTAGGATTAAGCCTTGTGCATTTGTAAGATGGCATTGTTAGGGGAAAAAAATTCCAAATGTTATGCAGAGAAATCAGTCTCTTCTATCTCTTGTTTATCGAATGTATTAAAATTTGCCAGATTTTTAATACATGGAAAGCACCAGATGAAAAAAAAAAAAAGCCTACTGCAACCAGACGCAGGGTGTATTCAGCAGGTTCTCACCAGTTCTGAAGAACCCAGTAGCGGAAATTTTGAGTAGTTTTGGAGAACGGAAAATACTACTACAACTTCTACTAAGTTGTAGGCTGTGCAGAGTTGCCATGGTATATTATTTGTTCTGTATAAAATAGTTGGCTCCAAATAACTCATTCTGATTGGTTAATAAAAACTAAAAGGGATTGGTTCAAAAAAGGAACCAATCCTCGAGACCGCACAAAGGGGGCAAATCAACATGAATGTCATTGGCTACAAGCCGGCAGACAGGAAAGTATAAAAAGGGCTGTCGCGGCTTCAGCCAACATTCTGTTTTACTGACTGTTGTTGGAATAAAGACTCTGTTGTTGGAACCCGGTCTACCTCGCTCGTTTTTTCCGGACAGAACACTGGCGATGAGGATGGGATCATCCTAAAACGCGAGACCAAGCACGTGGTGATAATAGAATTCCAGACGGCAAACAGAATGGCCAGGAATAACGCACCGCCCACACCTTTTAATCCCAACAAAGAAGATTGGGATTCCTATGTAGACCGTTTCCAGATGTACTTGGAAAGCAATGAGATAGAGGGAATCTTCAGATCAGCACAAGAGGGCTGTGTTCTTACCACACTAGTGGCTACAATCTTCAAGAATGGCCAACCAAGCCCTCGTTGAAGCCCGAGACATCAAGGCAATTGCGTGGCCAGAACTTCAGAAACTGCTCAAAGCTCACTACGCTCGATGGTGTCCAACCTTATAAAGCCGAACAGAATTTCTATCGAAGAGACCAGAGAGAAGGTGAGACCATACGCTGACTTTCGTAGCTGCCTCTCCGACAAATAGGGGGGAGTGCGAATTCCCTAAACCTTAGATCTGAGGCCATGAGAGACGCGAGTACGTGTTGGCTTAAGAGACTCGACAACACAGAGGCAAACTACTAAACAAGCCCAACATAACCATAGCTAGCCGAGGCCATCGGCGGAAGCCACAGACAGTTGAAGCCGCGAAAAATTGGCTGTCAAAATGAAGGCAATGTAACGTTGAACGGAGACAAACAAGCCTGGCCAGAGGAAAAAACAGTCTTTCGCTACCCACTCACCTGAAAGATTATGGTGAGACGTCCGAATCAGACGAAGAAGATGACGAGGTCCACCGCCTGTACGCCAAGAAAAGAGCGCGAAAGAGAAATTGGCGGACTGCGCTGGCTGCGGAGGAAAGGTCATCCTCGAGCTGAATGCAGGTTTCTTTCGATGCCATTTGCAAGAGACTTGCAAGAAACGGAGGGCATATCGAGAAAGTCTGCAGGAAACAAGAAAAACTACAGCCCAACGAGACGCACCAACTCCCCCGCACAAGCCGAGCCCAGGCGAGCTGAGAGAAAGTGGCAGTGAAACAAGCGAACCATAACCGAGAAGAATCACATCAGACTGTTACTATAGGAAGCGCTCAGACGGAAAGCGGAAAGAAAGTCAAGATAATCGTGAAAAATCGAAGGAAAGCCCTGCGAAATGAATAGACTCTGGATCCTTCCTATCATGGTAATCTGGACACCATCACCAACAAACTAGTCCCAGATATCAAACCTAAAGAACTCCAAGGAAAAAAAAGGCGCTAACACTCAAAAAGACTACCAGGGAAACTGAATCCCTGTAGTCGAGCATGGGACAATTCCGCAGTCACCTACAAACATCATGTTGGAATTGTGCTAAAACCAGCTGCACCATAGCTCGACCGGACCGACAAGCCTCCTAAGCATCGAATGTTCGCTCCATTGGCATCGGGATGACAGGATAGACGAGGTGGCCACAACTGACTGGGAAGAAAACCTAATCATAGGAATTCTGGGACGTTTTGAACGGCTCACTTGCAAGTATCGGGGGAACCCCTATTTCTTTTAGTCTAGACCCCAAAGCTAACCCCACGGAGGACCTAAAGGCCAGCGATTCCTTTCGCTTAAAAGCAAAGATTGAAGAACAGGCTGAAATAACACTAGTAGCCCAAGGGGTATTAGAAACCTGTGGACCATGCCAAGTGGGAAACCACGCTATAGTTACACCTATTAAACCTGATGGGTCCCTTCGAATCTGTGGGTAACTACAAGGCTCACCCTGGAACCACGCAACGGGTGGGCAACAGAGCGCATACCTGGTCCAGTAGTGCAGACTTTACTACATTCCCTGGGAAGTGGAAAAGTTTTTGCGCAAACTCAGTCTTGGCACAGCTTATCAACAGGCTCCCAGTAGAACCCTGAAACAGCAGAAGCACAGACTATAGTTCTCAAAGGGCATTTCAGATGTAACAGACTCATATTTGGAGTGAGTGTAGCCCCAGGTGTTTTTCAGAGCCTAATGGCAACTGGCGTCCTAAATGGCATACAAGGAGTCGTACCATACTTTCGACGACTCCTATCTCAGCCCAAAAATGAAAACCAACTAAAGAAGAGACTTAAAGAGTACTAAACCAAATTCAAGGGAATCTGGGCACTAAAAAGTAAAAAAAGGAAAAGTGCCTGGCCTAATAAAAAAAAAGCGTCGAATTCCTGGCTATTTAATAGACGGAGAAAGGATACACCCTACCGAAAAGAAAATTAAAAGCCATTAAAGACACACCAGAACCAAAGAACAAACCGAGTTTACAAGCATTTCTAGGCTGATAAACTTTTTATAATGTATTCTATCACAATAAGGCTACAATAGCAGAACCATTGCCACCGTTTACATGGACAGAAGCATTCTGGACTTGCGGTTTATAAAGAAAAGAAAGCTTTTCCAACAAAAAAAAACTTGCTAACATCGAAACCGTTTCTCATTCAAATTTAGCAGACACCCACTACCATTGAGAGTGACTTGCGACGCCTCACCATTTGGAATCCGGTGCACCATCCTGAGCCAGCAACATAACCTGATGGAAGAGAGGCAACCCGTCGCATATACTATTCAAAAACTCCCTGTCAAAAACAAACGGCGAAATTACAGCCAATTGGACAGAGAAGCCCTGCCAATCATCGCTGCGGTAAACCGTTTCCACGAGTAATCTATATGGGCGGACTTTTCAGAAACGTAACAAGACCACAAAACTTGCTATATTGGAATTTTTGGCGGAAACAAGCCCACACCAAATATTCTGTCCCCAAGATGACTAGGTGGTTGGAGTTCCTAGCAGCCTATGTTCCTATTACTCTAATACATCGGCTCAGGGAAACAAATTTCTCATGCGGGACCCTTGAGCAGAGCACCCTTGCCAATCAACAGAAGAAGACCCACCACAACGATGACTGGCCCTACAGATAAGAAGTAGTTGCCGCCGATCTACCCATATCTCGCGGACATGATGTCGCCAGAGCCACCGCAAAAGACCCATTGACTGCCCGCGTCCTTAACTTGCGTAGGTTGGAGGTTGGCCGGAATACCAAAAACTGGACTTTAAAACCTTTGCGTACTCAGACAAACTGAAACTCTCATCCAAAAAGGGTGTTTATGTTGGGGTATGAGGTTAATTATTCCTAACAAATTGCAACCCAGGTATTAGGTATGTTGCACGAGGCCACCCCAAAATTGTTAAAATGCAAAAGCCTTGCTAGAAGTTAAATGTTCTCGTGGGTATTGATAGGGACATAGAATTACTTGGGTAAACTCGTGCAAACAAAATGCCAAGAGAATGCAGACCATCCCCACCAAAGCACCCATTAAGGGACTGGGAAACCCCCAAGAGGCCCCTGGTCGTGAATCCACAATCGATTTCGCAGGTCCTACCAAGGGGCACAACGTTTCTGATTGTCGTGATGCGATACTCTAATTGCGCTAGAGGGTAAAAATTATGCATCAACGACAACAGAAACTCGTGAATAAAACAATTAGACAAACTTTTTGCAACCCATGGCCCCCCCCCACCTCCCCCATACCGGACGTCCTAGTGTCCGATAAGGCCACAATTAACCAGCCTAAAACAATTCGAGCAATACCTACCTCCCTAGGTATAAAACATGCCCTTAACCGCCGCCGGCCCATCTGGGCTGCCCTGCCAAACGGTAGAGGCAGAAAGAATGTCAGATTTTACGCAAGGAGGTTTTTAGAAAATGGACACTGGAGATGTCAAAACCGGATTAAACCGATTAATCACCCCCAACATTATAACACCAAAGTACCACAACCAACAAAACCCAGCAGCAACTACTGATGCCGAGGAAAACTAAGTCGCACCTAGATAGGCGCATCCAAATTCACACCAGAAAACCCCCCCGATCCTCTACGCGATTTCAGGAGTTTTGAAATTGGCGATTTAGTTTTATGTCTAAAACATTCACTGGGGACCCATTATGGGCTACCGGGACAAATTACAAAAATAACAGGCCCCAAGCCTACGATAGTGGTAGATGACGGCCAGGAATGAAGCGCACAAGCAAACCAGTCCTTCGTTCCCCCGAAACTTAAAAGAAATGAAAAAACACAATCATGAAATACAAAAATGCACGAAATTTCAAAACCATGAGGGGGAGGGAATGCGCAGAAAATAAATTAAAGAAACCGCTTTAAATCAAACTCCGAAAATAATTACAGACAAAAAGAGGCAAAATAGGATCACTGTTTTGAAGAAGTTGCGTGAAGAGTCCATCGAGGGGGCCAGCAGGCCAGCCGCTCCTGCCCGGAGAAACGGGAGGGAGTGGCAAAAAACCGCCGGCCTAAAGCAAACTCAGGCGGCAGTAAAATGGCTGACCTCACCCTTTCCATACGGTTCCAGGGAAGAAGACGGAAGATACAGCAGCCCCATGCCGAACCAGTTCAAAGTCTCCAACAAAAATTGAACCGCGCAAGTCCAGTCGACGTCAGGAGAAGCCCCACCTACCTGCGAGGACTACGTCACCACGTAGACTGAACTAAGAGGGTGAGGTGTTCTGTGTAAATAGTGGCTCAAATAACTACATTCTGATTGGTTACTAAAAAACTAAAAGGGATGGTTCAAAAAGGAACCAATCCTCGAAGCCGCACAAAGGCGGCAAAATCAAAATGAATGTCATGGCTACAAGCCGGCAGACAGGAAAGTATAAAAGGGCTGTCGCGGCTTGAGCCAATGTTCCGTTTTACTGACTGTTGTTGGAATAAAGACTCTGTTGTTGGAACTCGGTCTACCTCGCATTTTTCCGGACAGAACATTATTATATTATGGTGTGTGTCAATCCATCAAAGTTGACCAGAGTAGAAATCATAGTGATGTATGCTAATTGTAAGTGGTATTCAACAGGTTCTGACCAGTTCTGGAGAACCTGTAGTGGAAATTCTGACTAGTTCAGAATAGTACCTGTGACTGACCCCGCCCCCATCTATTCTCTGCCTCCTGAGTCCCAGCTGATCATCTGGGTCTTTTTTTGTTGCCCTGCACAGGAGAATGTAGCTGGGAAGCAGGTTAGTGGGATGGGGAGGGAATGGGGATTTTGCAGTATTCTTCCCCTGCCATGCCCACTAAGCCACACCCACCAAGCCACACCACACCTATCAAGCCATGCCCACAGAACCGGTAGTGAAAAATTTTGAATCCCACCACTGAGTCTGCAACCTGTTGAAACTAATGAGATTCAAATGCAACAAACCTTGTTTAGGATTAGGCCACAATAAAGAAATGTTCAGGAGAGACAATTCTCCCGAAAATGCAGAGAGACTTCTCTCTTGTGGTCTAATTCATTTGCATCTGTTTTTTGTTTTTTTTTCAAACCAGGCCACTTTAAGATGCTGCTTAGAAGTTGAAGTCCACACATCTCTAAAATTGCAGGCTTCAGAAACCTGTGTTGTATATTCTGTTCTCTGTCTTTTACCTCTTTCTGAATAAGATGGTGACTATTGAAAACATAAACTCTGTTTTTCATATTAGAAGATAGCTCCCTCTAGTGGTTCTCTGGATATCTATGGGTGAAAGCATTTAAAGGAAAGATCCAATTATCTGAAAATAAAAAGGTACTGTCTCCTTGAATGGAGCCTGCAGTGACTTTAATCTGCAAACACACCATGTAGTTTTCTTGTCAATATTGAGGAAATAATTTGCCATTCTTTGGGATATAGTTCAACATCCTTGGAGCCTATCATCCAAATATTAAACAGACACTTAACTCTCACAATTTGGGGGGATTGTTTGTTTGTTTGTTTAATCAAAATCTGAGAATAACCTTCTGGAAAGTGTGTGTGTGTGTGAGAGAGAGAGAGAGAGAGAGACAGACAGACAGACAGACAGACATGCACACATATACTGATACATATACCTATACCCAGGAGTGGGCTTCAAAAATTTCAGCAACGGGTTCTCTGCCTGGTTGCTGGGTGGGTGTGGCCATGGTAGGTGGGGCCTAGTCAGCCTCCTACACCGGAGGCTTTCCTCAAGTCTCCAGGAGGGCAAAAACAGCCTCCCTGGCTCCAGAGGCTCTCTGGAAGTTGGAAATGGGCCTGTTTCCAGCCTTCCCAAATTTCTAGGAGGCCCATTTTTTGCCCTCTCCAAGCCTCTGCATGCACCCTGCACTTATGTGCATCCAAAATGGGCTGCATGGAGATACTCGGGAGGGGAGGGGTGGGAGTGGGATTTGGAGGTTCTCCAAACTGTGCAAAATCTTAGCTAGAGGTTCTCCTGAACCCCTGTGAACCCCCAGCAGCCCACCCATGCCTATACATATACATATGATTTTGTGTCTCTGTCCACTCATTTAATGGAGTAAAAAAAAAATTGAACAAAAATTGAAAAAAGATGGAAGGGAAAGAAAGACACAATGTGTGCTTTAAGAAGAAGATATTGTCCCTTCAAATATCTGGAAATATTCCATATATTCTTCTGTGTCTGAGTTCCTAGTACAGGGATGGAAGATCTTTTAAGGGACTACTGCTGCAGTCACCAATCGTGCACAGAGGCAGACACACAAACATCAATGGGTATGCATCCAAAGCTCCCATCTGCAAAATGAACTCCCATGAATTATGTCCTCTTTTTAGAGGAGGAAAGGAAAGGCCACGAGGGACCTCAATACTGCTTTGATCTTCTTCTCATCAACTGCCAAAACACTCTCCATTTTGTTGGCGGGAAAAGCAGATGCAATCAATAAACTTCCTTTCCTTCCAGTAATATAGTTGAATGTTGTATTAGGTTTGTTGTAACTGAGCTTATTATGTGTCTTCCCTAAGGGAAAAAAAAACCCTTCCTCATCAGTCGAGGTGATGGTGGTTAGTTTAGATCTCACCTGAAAGCACAAACACAAGCAGTTTTACTGCAGGTTTATGCAGTTGTCCATTACTATCTGAAGCTGGAAACTGTGATCTTTTAATTCATGTTGAATTAGGCACCCTTGTGCCCTGTGGATCTGTTGTCTTAGAACATGATTATTTCACTATCTTCTCTCTGTATCACAGCCAATACATTTTTAATGTTGTTAAAACTGCATAATTAAGAATAACTAACTCTTCAAATGATCCGATTTCATTTGAAATGTTGGAGGTCTGTGAGCTGAAAATATAATGAAATGAAAAAAAAAATATAATGAAAATATAATTCTTTGATAAAGTGTATCAGCAGGACTTTGGAAAATCTAAAACTCTAGAACTTGGTATAATACACTGTGCGTGAGTTGGGGAAATCTCGTAAAATTTTAAAAATTCTATTTGTATTTGGATATTTGGATACAACAGCAGGCAGGGGTTGGATTCCACTGGTATAGCAACCAGTTCAGTGATAGGGCACTTTGCTCCGCATGCACGCTCCACATTTCAAAAAGTTTTAAAACTTACCTTTGACAGCAGTCCCTGTAAAGAAAACAGCTGAGGGGCGGCTAACCGCTTTGCTGTGTGAACCAGCTGTGTTCTAAACAAAGGAAGTAAAGGACAGGAAGGAGCAGGGGCAGACTGGTGGGCCCACATGCTTGTCACAGCAAACCAGTTGGAGACAGGAGCAAGGGGTTCGTCCAAACCAGTCCGAACTGGTAGAATCCCACTCCTGACAGCAGGCTTTAACAGCAAAGACAAACAACATTTTCCTTTCCTCTTTATTCATGCTATTCCTTTATTTACTTAACTTGCACAAGAGGCATCCCTGGAGGCTTTCAAACAGAGACTGGATAGCCATTTGTCTGAAATGGTATGGGTCTCCTGCTCAAGCAAGGGATTAGACTAGAAGACCTCCAAGGTCCCTTCCAACTCTATTCTATGTTTCATTTTCTGTCTGCCAATCCCTGATTATAATCTGGAAGGATTGACTAACAAGAAATGTTAGCCTTGTTGGGCCCTAAGGTTAATTCCTTGGAGGTACTATCTCTATTAACCCAAGCATTGGTGGGCATCCAAGTAAAATATTTTGCAATTTTGTAATTTCAAAATCTTTGGAAATGGAAGCACCAAATACTCCAGGAGACTAGCAATGTCATGTGACTTGGGCCATTTAATTGATTTATTTAAATGGTTTGCCCATTCTTGGTGCTGTGATACTCATTAAAATCTTTTGATAATATAGACAGCAACATACAGGCCAAGGTTATGAATCCCTGATTTCCTGGTGTGTCCCCAACCAAGTAAACTACTATAGAAAGTCAAGTTGTTATCAACTGTATATTATGTTAAAAAAGATGTATAATCCAAAAGTTTAAATTCAGAGGATTATTTTCTCCCCTGATAGCTATAATTAAAGATTATTTTCCTCACCATAATCTGTCGATAGGAGCAAGCTGTAAGGGCAGTGAAAAACCAATACAGCAACAAAATTAAGCATCTGAGATCTTCTCTGGAAGCTTATCAAGAAATGGTAGGAAAAGAAAAGAAAAGCTGGCAAGACACAAAAAAGGTAAGAAGCAAAATGTAGTCATCTTGAATGAAAGGTAAGCAACTACCTACCTACATATCACATGCATGATTTATGAATTGCTTCTTGTCTTCTTCTGCATTCTTAATGATTGGCAGTGCTATACCACTGTACTTTTGCTCTTTATTTCTTCAAAGTCTCCTTGTTAAGGAAATAAAATGTCTAGTTTTCTACTGTATATATTCAAGTTTTGATAGGGTAGAGTAGCCACACAAGAGCTGACCTCATTCTAAATCCATAGATCCAAAAATACCAATCCCTTCCTATGCAACCATGGGTCAGTGTTACTTTGATAACTGCTAGGTGAGATGACTGAATCCATTTTCCTCATATACGAAATGAAGCAATAATGAATCATCTTTCATGTTTGAAAACATGCTCCCTTAGCTTTTCATTACAGCAGAAATACCATCATTGACACTCCAAGATCAACCAGCAGGGCCTCATTTCCATTGTATCATTTATTACACATCTAGAGATTGGAAGAAGAAAACAGGAAGCTAAGACAAGAAACGGAGGAGCTCATGAACCAGATACAAGAGCAAGATGTGAATGCAGACAAAGAAAAGGTAGTTCTAGAATTAGGTTTGTTAAACATTCTTGGAAGCATGCCAGTTTTTTTTAAAAAAAACCTAAAATTGTATTTTTATCTTCCTTATGTGTCCATGTAGATTATTTTAATAAGTTTCTCATTGGAAGCATTTTTGTTATGTGTTGTTTTATATTTTTCATATTTTTATATTTTAAGATTTATATTGCACTTACTGCATCCTAGAGGACCAGAATGCATTTAAGCAGTTAAGCTGCACCATGCATGATCTTTCTCTTCTATTATTGGTTTATGAAATAATGAAAAACAGTTATTTCTGGTTTTGCTGTTATTTTTTTGCAGTCTTGGCTCCTAAAAAGCATTATGCAGAAGCTATACTGTCTGTATACCCAGCATAATTTAAGTAAGTGTTTTGCCTGAAAAACCTTGCTTCTTCATGTATTATAGATATTGCAGCTGTTATCTTTTATATTTGTACTCTAATATTAAAGCATTTTATACCATAGTATGTTACTCTAACAGTTTCTAAAACCTGACATTTTAGAAAAAAAAAAGAGCTGAAGGGATTCCCACCTTGACCTTCCCAGGAATTATAATCCTACCTACCAGACTTTGGGTTTTTATCCACCTAATCGAGTCCTCCCCAAGGACCTGGTTTGGGCAGATCTGAATGTTTGATGTCATTAGATGTGCCGTTACAGGATGGAAGCTGTTCTGAGTAAAGCTGCCTTTTGTGATTGATTGATGATGATGATGCTCCAGTTGTGTCTATAGGGATCATCTTTACTTGCTTTTATCATTTTATTTCTATTTGCAGGTCTTTGTATTTGATTATCTTCTCCATTTCTTTCTCTTCTATTATGCTGTCTTCAGCTATTGCCACACTCACGATATAGACTTTTTTATCTTTCTTATGAACAATTATTAAGTCTGGCATCTTATGCACCATATGCCTGTCTGTTTGAATTCAAAAGTCCCAGTGCACTTTAAATTCTTCATTTTCTATTACTTTCTCTATTTTATGGTCCCACCAGTTCTTGCTTGTTGGCTAAAGTATTTCTTGCAGATTGTCCAATGCAATCTTCTTGCAGCAACTAAACAGGTGTGTTTGTGTGTATATGTGTGCTTTCTGTTTTTCTTTATTTTACTTCTATATGTTTTGATATCTCAGCAATTGTACATATAATTCTAATCAAACCTGTCTTCAAGTTTTCATCCTAATTGCCTTCTTTCTATAACCTATTCTTCCTAATAATTTTTTTAGATTTTTAAAAAATCTATTGATGAATGCCAATAATATTTATTTAATGATCAGTTTTTAATACATCTTCTTGTGCTGTTCAGCTATCAAAGAACTTCATAAAAGTAGGCTGGACCTTGAAAATGTGCAGCAAATGGTAAATATCCAGGTAAAATTACATTGTGGTCAGCAAAATGCATCAATATTAGATGAAATAAATATTGCACTTCAGATGAAGAAAAAGTAATCATGTTAAGTTGCTTATAAAGAATGAGAAAGAATAGTTCAACTTGAAGGGAAAAAAGTATAATATTTTCTAGTAGTTCTTTCTAATGTAACTGAAATAGTCTTAAACTTTTTGAGTTAGACTGTCTGGAACACCATTTTATTTTAGAATGTTATGAGAACTGTTTTTTAACTTTATATTTTTAACTGTTTTAATTAATCTTTGGAAAATTGGACTGAAAACTTTGCCAGATTCATTTTCGTGCTTTGCTCAGCTGCTTTGCTCAGCTAATTTTAATCGCTAAGCTGATTTAGAGGTAAGCACCAGTAATATTTTGACGAGCGATTTGTTGGTTTCAGAATCCCACAGTCCATGGCCAAAAGGTGTTATTATAGAAATGAAAATACTTTAAGTAGCAAAAATAAATAAATAAATAAATTAAAATGAATTGAATAAAGTTTAATTTCTTTCAGGTAAATGAAAATAGAGAAACAGAAATGAATGCAAGAGAAATTAAATCTGACACCATAACACAGAATGGACAAGGTTGCTTTGTGGTAAGACTCACCTTCATCTTTCAGTAGAGGCCAACATCTGGATTTTTCCCCAATCTGTAACAAATCAGGGGTGCTTTGCAGCTGATATCATATGAGATTTTATTTCAAGAAAACATTTTAATTTCATGATTGCTGTTAATTTTGGTACTAGGGTTCGCGATATTTTAGAAAAGCAACTACATTTACATTTATGATAACAAGACCTTAATTTTATGTAGGAGCATCATTAGGCATAATTAGCTTAATTTTTAAGCCTTGCTGTTTTGTAGCATTTTTAATCAAATACTTTAAACATGCATTGTTGTTCTTTAAATAGAACTACAGGCTAATACGTTTTACATCTTGCTAATCTGGGCATAGTTGTCTTACTATTTTTGAGGCAATATATCAAGACTTCTTGGTATCATTCAGGTGGATATAGAAGAAATACAAGATTACTTACCAGAAAAGAAATTTCTGTTGGAAGTTAAAACCAATCTGGAACAGGTCAGTTCATCACTGCAGAAACGAGAAACAGAACTCAAGGATCTTCTACAAACTGAACATTGGTGCAACCCTCAAATTACAGAGACAGAAATGATGCAATGAGTGGAGAAAAGTCAGTATGAATGGGCATCTGGGGGAGGCTGGTCGCAGAGATGGAAATGACAAAACAAGCATGAAGATGTCACCATGCATTGTCTTTTCTTCTATTCTGAGGACGCAAGCGCTTTACTGCACCATACATGATAATCTCAACACATCAGTGCCCTTTTGATGATGTCATAGTAGTTTGCTGTATTAATTACATTAATTAATTAATTACATTAATGTATTAATGTATATGTACCTCAATATAGAAAATTGAAGTATACAAAAGTAGCATAGCAATCTGGTCCTAGGATGTGAGTACAGTAGGGTTCAGTTTTTCTAGATATTTGTAAATGTCACTAGCTAGACTATAACCAAGTAATCATAGGCTTCAGGGAATCATAGGGATCATGGGATTCAGCTGGTTTGCACTGGTTCAAATGAACTGGTTATTAAATTACACTCCTCCCCCCCTCCAGGTAATCAAAGTGGATCCTGGGCACTGCGCTGCAATGGAGAAACAGGCAACAGAGTAGCCAATGCAATGAAAACAGAAGGCCACTTTCCCTCTCTCCTGTCTTTGCTCCTCCCCCTGCCCTCGTGCTGGCCGCTCCGTTGCCTGTTTCTCCATTGTAGCACACAATAGTGCCCAGGATCCACTTTGATAGCTGGGTGGTAATTTAACAACTGGTTTACCCAGGGTCAGGTTGGGCCATGCCTCCCATAACAACTGACTTGATTCTGGTGAACTGGATAAAATATTTGAATCCCACCGCTGGTCCACACCCCATGTAGGCATACCTGCCAGAGGGTTTTAAGTGGTCTCCCTTCTCCACTGCTTTTAATATTAATTGTGGTCAGTAAACAAGGACTGCCTTTATAAATATTAAGACTACCGGTATGTAAGGTTTCAATTATTTTGGAGCAGAATTTTTGGAGCTCATAATATCTGTCTTTGGTTCATTAAATCAGCACATATATACAAGTAGTCCTCGACTTACAATAGTTAACTTAGTGACTGTCCAAAGTTACGACAGCACTGAAAAAAGTGACTTATGTCAATTTTTCAGACTTATGACCATTGCAGCATCCTCATCGTCATGTGATTTACATTCAGATGCTTGACAGCTGATTCATATTTATGACAGTTGCAGTTTCCTTGGATCATGTGATCTCCTTTTACAACCTCCTGACAAGCAAAGTCAATGGGAGAAACCAAATTCTAATTATTAATTTAATAACTGCAGTGATTCACTTAACAAAGGTGGCAAGAAAAATAGTAAAATGGAGCAAAACTCACTTAACAAATTTCTCACTTAGCAACATAAATTTTGGACTCAATTGTGGTTGCAAATACAGGTAATCCTCAATTTACAAAATATAATTCAGAACACAAAAAGATTAACTTTCATCATTATGAATCTTTCAGGAATCACAGAGAAGGCTAATCCATCTTCACAATTCTTCCTCATGTTTATCATGATAGTGTAAACTCATCCTGAAAAAGTCTTGGATATGCGTTTTTTCATTTTCCTTGTTTCTTTTTTTTAATATGTACAGAAAAGGCTTGATTTTGGAGAAGGAGCTTCCCTTTGAAATTAATGCAATCATCTCTTTTCCTTTGCTTCTTCTAATTTGTACCATTTTGTGGCAAACATTTGGTGGCAAACATCAGATTTGTTTCTAAGTATATGATTTAATCATTTCTATTCTTTCATTTTTGCATGGTTGAAATCAGTTCTAGATTTCCAGCTGTGAACAAATTAACTAAGATACATGCCTCTCCCTCATCAGACAGGCAGCTCTATAAATTTGATTAATAAGTAAATAAATAATAAAATCTGTGTTCAACCTATCACAAGAACATTAAAAGTAAATATAAAAAGAGGGCTTCTATGACAGTTGCTTAATTTCTTTCACGTAACTGAAAATAGAGAAACAGAAATGAATGAAAATTCTCCAAAATATGTTTTTAATTATGAAACATTTTATACTTTGTCTAAGTCTGATTTGTTGGGGCAGGCTTCATAATTTATATGGATGCATTTATCTATTTGCTTGCTTGTTTTAAATAAAATTTATAGGCCTTCTAACTCATAGCAACCCTAGATATTAAGTAATCAGTTGGATGATTGCCTTGCCTTGACATAAACAAATATAATAAATTTTAGAATGCCCAATGTTCAATTAAATAACAAGAAAAATTAATGAATATTCTTGTTTTATCTTACATTTAATATGAATGTATTAATCAATTACTTAAAACAGTTCATTGTCAGCCAAATAATAATTACACATTTTATTTACTTTACTTATTTCACTTTTGATAATTTTGAAATTGAGCCAACAATAGCCCATTTAATCAATAATCAATTCTCACAACTGGAAGCTCATAATCCACTCAAAACATCTCCTACTGGGCACCATTCAGTTTTTGCCAATGTCCCCTTGCTTTTCTATCCTTTGCCTACAGTGTTCGCTCTCAAATGCACACTTTTTAAAGTTTTGAAAAATAAGGACATTGCCTCTTTATTTCTATGAAGCTAGTTGTTCCTTGCTACAAAGTTCCCATGGGTCTAAAGCCCATGTCACACTGCACCAACGGATGCAAAGAGGATGTAAAATGGACAAAAAAGCTTGCCATCCGTTCAAAAACGCGATGCATCCGTTGTGTAATCACTGCGTACTTTCATACGCTCTATCCGTCAAACATCCGTCTACTGCTATTTCATCCGCTCAAAAAGTTTTGAGCTGCACAAAACTTTTTGGGAGGCAAGATTAACTTTCCACCGCGTACGATCTACATCCACAACACATACGGGCAACAAATGTTCTAATGTCCGTTGTCATCTGTTACACGTCCGCTGTATCCTCTCGGCATCCCCTGGGCCATCCGTGCAGCTCACATCCGCTCCAGCAGAAAGCGGAAAGAGGGAAGAAGCGAAAGGTACGCAGAACGTTCCCAACAGCGTAAGTAGCGACGAGGACATAGAAAGGATGAAAAGCAGATGCAGTTCAGATATAAAGCATTAAAATGGACAAAACGTTTGGGTAATATGGGAGCGTATCTCGGATATTTAGGATGTCTGGAGGATGCCTAGAGTAGTGGAAGGACACCTAGCGGAAAAACCAACATTTCCTATAAAGGGGGAGGAAATCACCTGGATCTCACTATCAGTCCAGCAGCCCTTGGTGTGCAGAACCTCTTCAGCCTTGGTCTTGCTCTTCCATCATCCATTGATCTCCACCCATGGATCATCTGCAGACTCCCTTTTAGTGAGCCTACGATCATTCAACACCAGAACCAGGCCTCTTTTCAGACTGTTTCACCTTTCTATGCAAGGAGAAGAAGAGATGTCCAAGAGCTGTTGGGTCCGAAGATGGATCGGAGGAAGAGTGGAGTTTGTGGACTCATATGACAGCTGATTGGTGGAGCTAGAGGAAGAGCACTCGTGCATTCCAGCACTTCAGAGGATGCCACCGAGCCATGTTTGACGAAGTTGTGGAGGTCTGAGACCCAGGTTGACCAAGGCAAACACTAACTTCCGTCCCAGCCTGGACCTGGACTGAAGCTGGCACTGACTCTGTTGCCACCTGGCCTCTGAGAACCACATACAGAAACTGCGTATGCCTGGAGGGTCCACACAAACAGACACATCAGCATTGTGTCATAGAAGTGGTGCAGACCATCATCGAAGAATACCGGGAAGGAGCCTCCTCCAGTGTCCGACCACTGAAGAAGGCCGGAGGGAAAGTTGCAGAGCAGTGGGTATCAGAAGGGTGGAACTTTCCCCCCACACAGCACCGTTGGAGCCCATAGAGGGGAAGCATCTGGCCTGCAAAGTCGCCCAGCCCAACTCAGGGTCCACTTATTGTCAACTACAATGGTTTCTTCAGTATCATCCTCTTCGCCATGGTTGATGCGGACTACAAGTTTCATGCACATCGATTGCTTCAGATATACAAGTGCCAGTGACCTCAAGGAGGGGCTGGAATGCAACCTCATCATGGTTTCCAGATGCCAGACGCCCATTACCCAACGACACACAAAGATGGTGCCCTACTTCATTGTGGGGGATGACGCCTTCTCCCTCAGAACCTACCTCATGAAGCCACACACTTCAAGATACGATCACCCATGAAGAGAGGATCTTCAACTACAAGGCTGTCCAGGGCAAGACGGGTTTTGCCTTTGGCAGTCTGGCCAACAGGTTCCAGGGTAACTTCTCCACCACCATGCAGCATCACCGCACAGACTGTAAAGGAGCATTGTGGAGCTTGGGCTGCATCCTGCACAATCTCATGCGCCCACTACCCCAGTGTTGCAGAACAAGCTTGTGGACCCGCCAACAAGGGAATGGGGACATGGAGCCTGGTGAATGGAGGCAAGGGTGAAACCTGATAGATACTGTGGATGTGCAAAGGCCCGCAACAGAGCTTCACGTGGAGGGAAGAAGCAGCGTAAACCTCCTGAAACACTGGTGCAACTCCCCAGCTGGAGCAGTGGAGTGGCAAGACAGGATGGTACGAGTGCTTAAATGGATGCTTCCTTCAGCCTGTCTCATCACCCACTGATGAGATTCTGCCCATTGTATGTTGAGTGGCCCTAAATGAACAGGGCATTAATTAAAGAGCTTTGTTTATGTTGAAATGTGTTGATCAATGATAAATTGTTATTGATAATAAAGGGCCATATGTGAGGCAGCTGGGAGGGTGGACCATACAGTCCCACTATGCTTGGCGCTGGAAGGTTTATTCTATCCCACAACTATCCTTACCCATCCCACAGCTATCCTTACCATCCACAGCTATCCTTAACGCCATCCAGACAGCTATTCTTACCCATCCACAGCTATGCTTAACCCATCCCACAACTATCCTTTAACCCATCCACAAGCCATGCAAGGCTTAACCCTTTTTTTCAAAATTTTCACCAACGACTTTATTAAGTAAAAAAATGAACCAAGTGTGTGACAGCAAAAGATACTTTATTATAATAACAACTGTAGATGACTTTTATATAAAAAGAGCAAAATGACCCAGTAAGTATCTTTAAGCAAAGATAAGGTGAACAGGTAACAACTCAGTCTCTCTGGCACTCTTCTCAGTCACTCTAAGGCGTGCCATGTCTCAATGTAAGGGGCCCCCAGGGACTGTGAGGTGGCATGTGGGCTGGAAGTGCTGGTCTGAGGCGGCCATTGGGGTGCCTGGCCCTGAGAGTACAAAAGGAGAATGGTGTGTGGTCAGGAAGCTATCAGAGCTGACTCAGTCCCGTGAGGTTATGAGAGGCCCTTCATCAAGTACTGGGATCTGGAAGGCCAAGACTGATGACAGATGTTCTGACGGGCCTTGGCTGTGGGGTGGGAGGAATGGAGGACGTGTAGTGGAGCTGTCTGGTTGTGCAGATGGGCGAGGTGAGGCATCTGTGGAGTCTGGTGGCATCCGAGGAACTCTGGGCCTGGACTGGGAAGGGGCTGCCTCTGCTGTGGAAGTCCTGGTAGTGGTAGGCTTGGTAAGGTGAGGGGCTGTTGAATCCGCTGGAAGGCCTGTTGACATTGCCTGGGGGGTTGGAGAGCAGAACTGGGAGTGGGTAGGAGCAGGTTCAATGGGCTGGAGGGTGGTGCAGAAGAGCTGTGATCCTCTCCTTCATTTCGTCGGTAACTGGGCCTCGGGGCATGTCCATGAGGTCTGGCTCACCGTACGTGATGAAGGGCTTGCGGTTCGAGGATGGTATGTTGCAGTGGACAGCTGGGAGAGGAGATTCTGTGCTGGCTTTGATTGATTGTTGTCCCTGATCTCCAAGAGGACAGTGTGGCTCTGTCCCTCCGGTCTGCCTCTTCTGCCTGCTTTCTGTGAGGTTGGAAGCTGGGGGTGGGTGTGGGTTGGTCTCTGGGTTGGCTGCTTCTTCTTGCTCCATTTGAAAGACAGGGGATCCTCCACGTCCTCCGGACACAGGAGTGCAGCTGTCGGGGGGGGTTCTCTGCTCTGTTTGGGCCCCTCCAAAGACACCTCGCCTGGACACGGTAGCTGTCTCCTGGCTGGAAGAGGGCTGGCTCTCTGTGGGCTGTCTGAGGGAGAGGGTTCGACAGAGGGCTGCTCCTCAGTGGCGGATCTCCACCCTCTCAGGAAGCTGCACCTGGCCATGACATAGCCCCCGCGGTCCAGTGGAGCTTGACAGCGGCACTGCCCGGATTTTTCTTCAGGTGCAGCTTGCCATACCAGGTGTGCATGTGCTTCCACCATCAAGGAGTACTCTGAAGTGTAGCCAAGGCTCTCTGCCTTCTCCTACTCCAAGCTCCTTGCTTTCTCTCTTGGTGTCGCGATAGAGCCTGTGGCCTTTCCTCCACAGGTACTCTGCTGTCTCTCGCCTCAGCCATTCCAGCAGTCCTCCTCATGGTCCTCGGAAATGGAGTAACTGTTTCCTCTCTTCACCCTTCTCCTTGCCCTTTGCCTGTCTTTCCCTCCTCTGGGCAGGGGCTTCAGGGCTTCAGCAGCAAGGGTTTTTGGAGGGCCTTGGGGCTGGTCCACCACAGCAGCAGCACAGCAAGCAGCAGCAGCAAGAAGCCCACACCACCACCCAGCAGCCAGCAGCCGAAGCACCAGCAGCAACAATACCGAGGAGCACCAGCAGCAGAAGCACGCAGCAGCTTCAGAGTCAGCACCAGGGGGTGAGATGGTGGTTCTGTCCTTCTTGCCAGGGCTGGCAGGAGTAGGCACAGGCTTCCTCTTCTTCCCCATGGTGTTCTCTCAAGATGTTCTCTGGCAGCAGGTCTTTCCTCTGAATGCTGACTAGCTTGCGAGCTGCATCCTTTTATATCCGCGGACCGGACGCAATCCTCCACATGCGCAGTGAACGCTTTGCATCCACCTAACGCATTCTGCTATGCATCCTATAGGCATCCATGATGCATCCGCGGCATCCGCTACGCATCGCCCCTTCCGCTATGCGTCCGCTTCACTATTCTCCCCCAGAACCCCTGCGGATGTGGTCATCACCGCTTCATCCGCTAGGCTTCCTACAAACTCCGCTTACATCCCTGCTACATCCTCCCGTCATAATCCTTTCCATTGTTTTCCATTCTGTTTATATGCAAAATTTTGCGAGGCACTCTTTTGAGAGCGGATAACAACGGATGGAGCCACCCCTGAAATTTTGCTCGTCCGCTGTATCCTTTCTGCATATGTTTCACATCCGTCGGCCAGTGTGACCTAGCCTTAAACAGGAATGTGAAAAGGAGGAGGAGTGAAAGAACAACGATGATGCCTCTGGCTTTACAATAATTATCAGAGCTATGATGGAAACACGAAAGGTCTTTACAGTGCCAAGAAGAACATATGGAAAGGGGAGAGTTGAGGGCATCCATGTGTGCAAATATATGGGAAAGCAACAGGAAGTCATAAGAACTACTGAGAACAGAACAATGCCTAAAAGGAAAGTCAGGCATGGTACACTGATCCATGAAGAAGTGAACCAGTGATGTAAGAATCATGGGGGTGGGGGGAGAGGTGGGGAACCCAACCAAATCTTGTGATGGCCAAGGTCCTGATTGAGCACGAGCCCTTTATGAACTACTGGAATCCAGAGTGAAATTTATAATGGTAGCTTAAGAAACAGCTGGAAACAACATGGGAGACAAGTAGCTTCAGTTACAGTATAACCACCCTAAAAGATATTAAAATACCTGTAGGGTTTCAAGTCAAAAACTACCAGCATCTGGTTAAAAAGTTTAGAAAATGCCAGACATTAACCAAAGCAGCCAAGTCTGGAATGCTGAAAAGTGGCGAAAGATGACTGGAACTCAAGCTAAGGCAAAAATGACCTTAGTTTCTCTGCACTCCTTAGCGGGNCTAAGGCAAAAATGACCTTAGTTTCTCTGCACTCCTTAGCGGGGGGGGTGGGGGGGTATAATTCAAGTTGTTATGTATAATTCAAGGCTGCCTGTAAAAAAAAGAAGAGAATTTGAGGGGGGAGGAACAGGAGAAAATGAGTTTAGGAAAAATTGCAGGGATTATGATACAGACATCATAAAAAGTCCATTGAATTAGATACATATTGAAAAGAAGTTGATGTAAATAAATCTGTAGAAGCCTATAAAAATACGATAACATAAAGCTAAACGCATATAAAACCCATAAAAGAAGATGCATGCATTATAGGGAAAAAATATTTAAACAATAAATGGTATCCTCAAATAAAGTGATTTTTTCCACAATAATTTTTCCCTTCAATCTTCATTTTTTGGGGGGAGGGGGTAGTTGGCACCGTTTCCCTGTGCACGTTCTTGGATGCTGGAGGTGGCAGTGAATATTGTTTGTTTCCACACATTTTATTTTTCCTTTCTTCTTTCTTTTTTTAAACAAATTTTATTGATTTTACAATTTAAAAAAAAAAAAA